>CALNXJ010000036.1:1392500-1402500 GCA_942486045.1 Pocillopora meandrina
TACTGCTTTTTATCAATAAGTTGACCAAGTATTTTGAGCAGGTGTAGCCATTGTGTTTCTGCTGAAGAGAAACTACAAAACAATGTAGCAGGACCCAGCTGTCTTATCATTGCAAACAGGTCTTTTTTAGCTTTTTCAAAATATGGAGGTGAACCCCTTAATGCATTAAAAAATTTGTATCCTTCATCATGCTGTATTAACCTGTCTAATGCCACTTGTTACTTTAACTACCCTGCACTGATATTTTTGTTATTACCCTTGCATTTTCTAAGAGCAACATGTGATTTTCCTAAAAAGGATTTTCATTAGCAGCTTCTTAGTTTTATTAAAAAATATTTTTGATATGCATCGCTGCACGTCTATCCGACCTTTTTAGATCTGATTTACAAATATCACTATAATTAATATTGACTTTTCTTTGTTTGTTTTCTGGGTGTGACTGACCAAGAAATATTCCAGGATATGCCAATTCTTCAGAATATTTATCTCTGAAAACACTCAATAGTCTACTTTCCTCTGCTGGAGCAACATTCAGAATATTCTGCCTCTCATTATCTTCTAAAAAGTCAGTTGCTGTCAGCATGGTATCAGTTACACCTGCTGGTGTTTCTTGTTCATCTTCACTAGATTCATATTCATTGCCTAATTAAACGTTTGAATGTGTCCTTTAGTAGCATGTCGTAATGATGTAGGATATTGATCAAATGAAGCCTTTAAGTGCTACTGTGGTTCTTTCTTTCTTTATTCACTCCGAGCTTTCGCCGTTCTACGGCATCATCAGGGAGGACGATAAAATATTTGCGCTATGGTTTTAAACGTTGGAGGTGCCACTGTAAATTAGCACAGTGTAAAACTAGCCAATAGGACGCATGAAAACTAATGGCGTGATAAAATGTTCTAAAATATGTGTTAAAAACAGTAAATTAAAATAGCTCATTGAAATAAATCATTAAAATAGAAGATCGTTAAGTTCAGTTGATCAATATCCCACATCATTGCCTAATGTTTCAGAATTAACATTTACATGTCTATTTTCATCAACGCATTCTGTAAGTGAGTTGTCAGCATTAATAGTATGCATGTTTTCTGCATGGTAATTATTGAGCCACACATTGTTAAATACTATCCCTTCATCTCTGTACAGCGCACTATTCTAGATCAGCCACTGTGCTGCTTGAATGACTTTAAATGGTCTAACATTTAATGACAAAGCTGAACTCTTGTATTGTAACTTTCTTTGCAAATTAATTTTGACAGTACCAGTTTGGCTTCGTAAATGTGGTAACATAGTAACTGTATTACCTACATCAGCAGGTACATTAACAATATTGCCATGTATTTTAAATTGTCTTCCCCTTGGAGCTTGCATTAATTTCTGAAATGCAATTCTCGGAGCTAGCAACCTACATTCTAATTCATTAAGGTCAAAGAAATCTGGCCTATATGGAAATTTCATTCCATTAGCTATAGCACATGGTGGAATTTTGCTTTTAATCAAATGACTGTGACGTGTTCTACAAATCCATTCTTTGTTATCAACACTTTTCAATAGTAGCTATTGAGAGCAGTGCAAGGTATCTTTTTTAAATGACTTTTCCCCTTCATATGTAGTTTTAGAAGCAATGGATAGGTAAATGTTTATCACCCTTTCAGTTTACGACACACCAACAGGTTGTCAACAGGTCACCGACTGTCAGGCAACTATCGGCCCATAGTCAGCCAAAACGTTTGCCTGAAACATAACGAAAACAGTTGGCCAACTGTCAGCCCACAGACAGGCTACAGTATCTTTCAGGAACTTTACTTCACTTTTACTAAACCATTTATATGTGATCAGGTCTGTGGATATTTTTTTTCTGTAACTAACTGCTTTACAAAATTATTTGTTCTTAAATTGTTTAGCAATTTGTATTCTAGTAATCACAATTTATAATTTGAAGAATAAAGTGTGTCAAATGTCATAGGTGTAGATAATGTGAGATAGTTTCCTCATTGTAGACAAACCAGGGTATGTCAAATGCATAACACCTTCAGAAAGTCAATGTTAATCCTTTTGTTTTGTGTGGTTTTGTAGTGATGATCTATATTAGTTCCTGCAGAAACAGAGAATATTTTCCTTCCAATGAAAGATTGAAATATTTCATTTTGATGTCATTAGTTAGTGCTATAACACTCTGGGAATACAACTGCTGCTTCACTGGCAATTACTTCTTCATGTATAACAAAGTTTAGACTTGTCATGATTGGCCATGGGTTATTGTAATGAAATAAATAACAATTCCTGTTGGAAGTAATATTCAGTGTCTGGATATCTTCGTGATTAAGTTTCATTGGCTGTCTGCTAAACATCAAGGATCTTAGCATGACCTGAAGTGTGTTACCCCTTTTCAGTTGAAAAGCATCACAGTCCTTGATGTAGCCTTTTGCACCCAAATTACCGCCAGGGGCTTAGCTGTATATTTCTTGAATGCACCCTTACTTGGTTTACTCCATGCTTGGAATTTGGATTTACAACTCTTGTTTCTTTCTTCCCTGATCTCTGAAGTAATGTAGTAAAGAAGGGCACTCATGTATTTGCAAATCTCCCCAAGCTTGCAAAATGCAGCTAAGCCTGTGGTGTTAAGAGTGTTCAGGGTGACAATTGACAGAAATGGTTTATAAATGTAGCTAATCCTTTGTTCAAAACATTGTCAGTTGTAACCAAAATTTATCAGAGCCAAAATGTTACTCACTATAAAAGAGGTTAACTATCACAATCAATTTGCACACAATGGCAGTACAGATGAAATGTCCTCACCCAGCTACACAAAAACACTTGTTGGTGACAATACCTCCATTGCCTTTCTTTAGACATACCCACGGTTGGTAAGGCACATTGTTGGTTCTTTCCTGGAGTATGCAGTAGCCATGTGTGAAGTAGTACTTGACATTTGGGCTGATGTTGTGTAACGAGTTTTCCAACAAATGCTGAGGTTCAAATAGACTGCTCCCTTTGGCTTATGAACCGTCAAGTACTGCTTCCTGTTTGCCAGCCTACTTTTACTTTCCTTGGATACAGCAGTTGGAAAAGTCCATTCTCTGACCTTGACCTTCATTACCTCTGCTTTTTTTTGGTTGTATTTTTTTTTCTGTAGTTTCACATTTGTCAATGCTGAATTTTGCAGCACTGAGAACCTTCTATGACAAGGTACTGTTCTTCCTAGAAATGTTTAAATCTCAATCCCTGAGGTAATGTTTAGTACTTCCATCTTTAAACTATTGAAAATACTTTAAACTGGGTCACAAGTTTCTCACCATTTTCTTGACCTCTTCTCTACTTCAAATTTCTCCACTTGATGCCATTGTAAAAACACTCAATGCCCTACAAATACAATACAATACAAAGACTTTATTTAAACACGATAATTGTTAAAGCGACTACACGCTTGTGGGGTCGTGCGTAAAATGGAATAAAATGAAATGTAGTAAAATACAATAATTAAAGTAGCCTATCAAAATTAGAAGATCTAAAAATATTTAAAATTGGGGTCCTTAAAATTCACTGTCTGTGGAGAAATGGAATTAAAGTTCAAATTTAAAAGTGCCTTTGATTTGTAGGCTAACGAGGAGAGCTGCTTAATGGTTATATTTCTTAAATTTGATTCTTGGAGAAGTGTGTTAAAAACGATAGGTCCTCTTCTGGAAAAACTGTTTTTCATGTAATATGTATTGAATTTTGGTACTTTTATGTTGGCATTACTTCTTAGATTTTTCTTAGTATTCACGTCAACTTCTTCGGTGGTATCTAAGATGGATATAGGTAAAGTCTTCTTATCTATTTTGAACATCAGTTTAGCTAAATTAACTTTATATGTGGTTTCAATAGAAGACCATCTAGCTTTGCTTAGTACGTCAGACTTAGGCATATCCCATGGCCAGTTAAAAATTAATTTTGCCGCTCTACAGTGTAAAGACTCTAATGCAATTAGGCCCTCCTTATTAGTAAGGCCGCCCCAGACGGTGATACCATATATAATTGATGGGTAGATTACTTTAAAGTATAAGTCCAGTAGCATGGGTCTTGGTAAGAACAAGCTGCGCTTCAGCATGTTAAGCTTATTTGCAAAGCTGATCTTTAGTGCTTTGACATGGTAGTCCCAGTTAAGTCTATTATCAATATAGACTCCAAGCAGCCTGGTGTGTTTAACCCATCTTATACAATGATTCATCAGTATTAATGACTGTAGTGGACCAGTGAAGTTTCCTCGATGAATTAGCATGCCTTTGCATTTCTTGGGGTGAGGCAATAGTTGATTTCTTAAGCACCATAGCTCTAGTTCCTTGAGAGCAGCATTCAGTTCGGCAATAACAATGTCTACGGTGTCTCCGATACAGAACAGGGTGGTATCGTCTGCGTGCATATAAAAACAGTTGCATTTGTTATATTATCAGGTAGATCATTTGTGTAAAGTGCGAACAAGGTTGGACCGAGGACTGATCCCTGAGGAACGCCTGTATTAATGCGAGCAAAATCAGAGGCTGCGCCGTCAATGACTGTGAACTGTCGCCTCCCCTTTAAGTAGCTGTGAAGCCAAGCAGCCAGGTTGCCCTTGATCCCAAAGTCAATCTCGAGTTTATGCAGCAATATTTTATGCGATACACAGTCAAAGGCCTTTTGAAAATCGACAAAAACCACGCCGACAACTTTACTGTTATCAACCAACCCTGTTATCTGTTATCAACCAACCCTCCCTAGTGAAGGACTGGGAACAACTTGGTCAAAATCACTAGGCATTGAATGGCAGTATTAGTAAAATGGTGTATTCGTTGGGTGCAGTGGTGGCCTGTCAGAACAACAGAAACAGTGAAGGGAAGTTTATCAAAAATTATCCTTTTTAGGGAAGTGGTAAGTTGGTGCAACTATTTGCATCTTCAGTTTCTGAATAAGTCATTTAAAATGCCATCTTTCTTTCTTTGCATTGCATCCTCCCAAATGTGAACTCCTAAATAGCTGGAGAGTTACTGGGTTGATACAAGATTATTTTGACTGGGAAGATGGTATTAAAAAAGAAAAATGCGAGTTTTTTAAACAACTTCTGTTGAAAGGTTTCCCTCAAAAACTAACAGAACTCCTAAGGAATGATTTTTGATTAGTAGATAGTGATCAAAATGGAACATTCTGATGGATGTGATCTTTTAGCTGGGTTGAGTGAATTTTTAAGGAAATTAAATCTTTGATTAACCACATTGGTTTATGTCAGTGGCATTCTTATCAACCTTCCATAGAATGTCTCCCAAAGAAGCTTGGAAAAATTTATTGAACAGAGAATAAGAGAAAAAAGAGGTTTCATTGCTCTTTGAAAGTCTATGGACAAATTAAAATTTAGAGCGTGGCTTTAGGATCAAGTTTGTCACTGAAAGTGACAAATGGGCTGAATGGTCACTCTCTATCACTTAATCTCTGATTTAGAAGGAGACAGACAGGGCAACTTTTCAAATAAGTATCATGTCATTCATGTATGACACCAAAGGCTTTTCTTGCTGATGTTTTGGCTTATGCTTACTTCATTTGGATAAGAAACTATGAACCAGGTCTGCCTCAAAGGTTACCTATTCCTACCATAACAAAAATAGTGACAATTTTTTGAGCTTCTGTGAAAGTGTACAAAAAAACTCATTTCTGGGTGTGTTGCTGATCCCTCCCTTACATGTAGTTATTTACATACATACAAACATACATACTTTATTTGATAAAGCAAGTTGTAAGATGGCAGCAAATTCTGATGTGGACCTGCTATATGACAGTGAATGGTATAAAATGTAATAGTGTAGTTTGTCCATATGAGTGAATGTAGTCTTGAGAAGGACTGTTGTCGCTAATGGTGACTGATGTTTCGACAACCTGAGTGGAAGTCATCATCACAGTCAAGTGGAAGGTTATTGTCAGTAGAATGTACTTAGTCCGGTGCGTGAAAACTGATTGGTCAGTTTTGCCGTGATGTTATTGACTGGAAGACTCAAGTAACATAGATCAGTCGTGATTGGTTGGTTTGGATCCGTTAGTGAAGTTAGGTCGTTCTGTTCATTTTTGATGTTAATGTCATGAATGAGTCATTTGTATGGTGCCAGAAACGTTTCTTTCCTCAAAATTTGCATCTTTCTTCAATCATTTATTTGATTGCGTGTCAAGCAAGTTGTCATTTCGCTGCCGTTGAAGCAGATGCAAAGAATGTTACAGGAAGCGTTGCAGCATGGAATAATCGAATTAGTTCTGCGTACAGTGATGTATATGATCAGTTATTTTCGGAGTGTTAAGTGTGTAGATTGTTAAATAAAATCACTTCTGTCAGGAAATCAGTGCTCACGAATAGCTGTAGAGGAAGGCTGAATTCCCACACGGAACTACGTGTCTGGGTGTGGATTTCCTTAGCTGATAAATGTACCGATTTTTTTAACCTTAAGTAACGCAAGTGGGAAATTCTGCGAAACTCAGAACAACCTTCCAAAAAAAATAAATTTAAGAATGGCAGATCACAAAAGTAAAGCTGATTTCAACCCAATGAGTGTGGCAGAGCTTATGAAATATCTGTAAGAAGGGAGGATTTCAGGGAGCGGATACTTGAAAACTGTAGTGTATTCCGAATAAAGGCCAGGAACACAGTAACTAGATCAAGATGGCGGAAGAACTATTTTTAATCTGAACAGAAAACCTCGTGTACAATACCAAATATGGAAAACAGGTCTCGTGACACTAACTTCTACGTAGAACAGGGAAACCAAAATTAGGAAAAATCTAACAATTTCCTCCCTTTTAAGACTCAATAGTACACTAATGAAAAGAAAGAATAAAACAAAATCCAAGAAACAAATTTCAAAGTATCTTAGATAACATGTTGGTACTGTGACCACAGAAAGAAACACCACGGTTCCCTCTAGCCGCAAACATAGTCCTTCAACTTAGGAGGTGGTTTAACCAAACGGCCGGCACGGGTGGTAATCGATTCAGGTTTCGGATCTAGTTGATGACCTTGTGGTTCTGGAGGGGAAAACTCCCCAATAGGCGTCACAGCCAAAGGTGGTGCATCCTTCCACTCAGTCTCCGTAGCTACAGGCGGTGTGTTATGTTCGACCTCCTCCGGAACAGCACAATCATCCATCGTTTCCGCGTCAGGTGGGCAAAGGTTGCTATCCCGTAGCTGCTCGACATGACGTTTCCAGGTTTGGTCGTTTACCTTGACTTTGTACAGGACTGGACCCGTTTGTTCAATGACGGTGCCACGCACCCATTTTGGACCTCTGCGGTAGTTGCGGACCCATACGTTCTGGTTTTGGTCAAAAGACTTTAAAGTGCGGTCATTGGGCTGGAGCAACTTCTTGTTAACTTTTCTTGAAACATCCGGCTTAATCAGATCCAACCTTGTCTTAACATTCCGACCCAGGAGAAGCTGTGCAGGGCTAAGCTCAGTAGTGGCGTGTGGCGCTGATCGATAAGCTAACAGGAACCTATCAAGCTTGTGTTGCAGGGTTCTACTGGACTTGTCAGCCTTAACTCCTTTCTTGAAACTCTGTACTAATCTTTCCGCCTGACCATTGGTTGATGGATGGTAAGGTGCACCAGTGACATGCTTTATACCGTTCGCAGTTGTAAATTTCCTAAAGGTTTCGGACGTGAACTGTGGACCATTATCTGACACCATCTGGTCAGGGAGTCCCATGCGGGCAAACAGAGAGCGCAGCATGCTAACGGTTTCTTCAGCAGTGGTGATCTCCATCACGAAAATCTCCGGCCACTTGCTGTGGGCATCGATCACCACCATGAGCATCTTTCCCTCGACTGGTCTGGCAAAGTCAATATGCAGTCTTTGCCAGGGAAGGGAAGGGTACTCCCATCGATGCAGGGGTGCATGGGCTGGATTATTTGCCAACTCTTGACATCCCTCACAGTTTCGGACGGCCCCTTCTATGTCCTTGTCAATGTTTGGCCACCAAACAAAACCCCGGGACAAACCCTTCATCTTGACCATACCAATGTGACCCTCGTGAAGCGTTTCTAAAACTCTCTCTCTCAGTTTGGCTGGGACGACTACTCTACTACCCCACATTAGAACTCCATGATGAATCGTGATTTCGTTACCGCGATGGGCATAGTGGATGAGCTCTGGGTGAAGTTCGGTCCCTTGCCATCCTGACTGCACAAGCTCCAGAACACGGGAAAGTACTGGATCCCTACGGGTCTGCATTCTCAAGTCGTGCTCTGTAACGGGGAGGGCCTCGACAACGGTGGTATGGAATATTTCAACTTCATCGGGCTTGTCAGCGGGCGCTGATGGTTGAGGTAGGCGAGATAAACCATCACAATTGGCATGTTGCTTGGTACCTCGGAACTCGATATTGTATGAAAAAGCTCCTAGGAAGAGACACCAACGTTGAATCCTCGCTGCTGCTGTGACTGGCACAGCCTTCCGGGGTCCATTATGTACTTCAAAGGCTGATGGTCGGTGACCAAGGTGAAGTGGCGACCCTCCAGGTACATTTGGAACTTCTTCACACCCCAGACCAAAGATAATGCTTCTTTCTCGATTTGTGAGAACTTCTTCTCTGTTTCGGACAGGGACCGGGACGCATAAAGCGATAGGACGCTCTACTCCCTCAGCAGTACGGTGTGACAAGACCGCTCCGAGACCATACGAGGAGCTGTCTGTGGCAAGAACTAGTGGTGAGTCAGGGTCATAGCGCATCAGAACCCTATCCTGTAGCAACATTTCTTTCACCACATGAAAACTAGTTTGTTCCGCAGCTCCCCACAACCACGTCACATCTTTCTGTAACAGCCGATGAAGTGGAGCAAGATGAGTGGCCAGATCGGGCAAGAATTTGGCGTAATACTGGACCATGCCAAGAAAAGCACGCAGTTGAGTAACATCCTGAGGTTTCGGCATCTCAGTGATAGCCTTTACTTTCTTTGGGGATTGGTGCAGTCCTTCTGCAGAGATGGCGTGTCCTAGGTACTCCACAAAACTTCTAAAGGAATTTACACTTTTCTCGGTTGGCTTTCAAACCATACTCTTCCAACCTCTTCAATACTGCGACTAACCGCTCCAGGTGTTCCTCTATGGTATGGCCGGTTATAATGATATCATCCAGGTAACAGAAGACCCTGGTAGTCCTTGCAGGATCTGATCCATAGCTCGCTGCCAGATGGCTGGCGCCGAAGCTACACCATAAGGAAGGCGCTGGTACTGGAACAAACCACGGGTTGTGTTAATGGTGAGGAAAGGCCTGGAGTGCTCCTCAACCTCCATTTGTAAGTAAGCCTGACGAAGGTCAATGACGCTGAACAACGTTCCCCCCCACCTAGGCTGGCGTAAATATCATCAATGCGGGAAGTGGGTACTCGTCTACCTCCAGCTGTGAATTGATGGTCACTTTGAAGTCACCACACACTCTTACACTGCCATCCTTCTTCACAGGTGTCACAATTGGAGCAGCCCACTCACTAGTAGCTACCTTCTTTATAACTCCTTCAGCTTCCAGCTCTCTCAATGCTTCGTCCACTGCTGGTTTACGAGCCAGCGCTACTGGGCGGGCTTTCCAGAATCGAGGCCGGGCATCCTCTTTAACTTGGATCCGTGCTTGGATATTCTTCATTTTGCCCAAACCTTCAGAGAAAACATCTCCATGCTTACTCAGGACATCTTCCAGGGCTGGAATGATGTCGGATGTTTCCAGACGAAGTAAGGGCCAGTCCAGATGGATAGATTCCAGCCATTCTCTGCCAAAAAGGGTGGGTCCCTCATTCTTCACTACATATATGGGAAGTTTCTTTGACTGTCCCTGATACTGCACAGTCACATGGCAAAACCCCATAGGCTTCACTGACTCTCCGGTGTATGTGCGCAACTTCAAGGAGGTGTCCTTTAAAGGAATGTGGCGGAGGTAATCCAAATACACCCTCTCACTCATGACTGACACCACTGAACCTGTATCCAGCTCCATAGTCACTGGGCGGCCTTCAAGGTAG
>CALNXJ010000036.1:1415000-1420000 GCA_942486045.1 Pocillopora meandrina
ATTTCTCTATCTCAAATGAAATACAACATTACAAATTGACACTTCTACCATACATAGTGACATCAATCACCTTCACTTCGATACATTCAACTTTCCCTGGGAGCGAATGAGAACACATCAGTAGATTATTTATCTCGGTACAGTTTTGGCTCTTTTTGTTGTTGGTAAAACAGGGAAACGTTTATCTGAATTTCTCCAAAAGTAAACTGATTCTGGAACTGAAACTACCCACCCAGCTGGTTATAATCTAGTTTTTAAATAGGTAAAAGTCTCTGCAGGCCTGCCTCTTCTTTCCACAGGGGCAATTTGTGAAAAAAGCTCAATACCAGATAAAATCATAATTTGACAATGCTTACATATAATGTTCTCAACAGCAAACGTTTCAGAAAAATGAAACGTGTGAGGCTTTGAAAGAATGTTATCTTATGAGCAATATCCCAAAGAGAAATCTCGCCTCTGGTGGTCATCTTTAAAAAAAAATTGATTAACCTTCATAGAGACAACTCAACATAACTGCAAACATGTTCCTCAAATCGTGTACATATCATTCAGATTCCGAGTGCTGCACCTTCTTTCATGGGAATTTGAGCAATCCAAAATCCTCTGATGCTACACTGTTATACTTGTATGTCATTTGAAACATGTAGAAGTTGGCTGATCTACATGAAACTATTCTCACACTGGTCATTTGTTTTAAACATGTACATTATCACAATGGCGTGAAGCTGTATTTCACCGTGAAGTTTCCATCGGTCACTCCAAAGGAGACGAGAAATGGATATTTTTCATATATGTCGGCAGATTTCTGCTTTCTGAAGTAAAAACCAGAAAATAAGGAAAACCTCGATTGAAAGCTCATAAACACTGAGAACCTGAGAGTATAAATCGTAACTCGTCAGTGGCACTACTACATGTAAAACCCAGTTACAACAATAGCAATTTGAATGACATAGTCATCTCATTACAAGGAGCAGATTCAGGCAATTATCATTTCCTTGTGACAGGAACTAAGATATTTCGAATCATCTGAAAACTGTCAGAAAACTGCTTGTAAATTTGCATAAGATATGATGAGGAGAGACTTATCACTGCCGCAGTGCAATCGAGTCAATCAATGTTTCCTTCCATGTCTTGATAAAGAAAAAAATCATAACAAAGTTCGAAATAAAAGATTTAATGAAATCATAATGTCATAATTCCACTTTTTATTATAAACAACTTATTATCCATACACAAATCGCACCTTGTTACTTGAACGAAACTCCCCATGGTTAATATGTAATCTGGATTGCTTCATGTCCTTCAGGAAAAAGAACAGCGATTTCATCAATCAATCAATCAATCTTTATTCCTCCTAAGATAAAAATAGGTACGCAATGCGTACATGTAATTTAGTGTTAACAACTGGGTTGAAAACGTAAATTAGCCACCGTAAAGGGTAAAAAAGCTGACGTTTCGAGCGTTAGCCCTTCGTCAGAACGATTGATCGAAGGGCTAACGCTCGAAACGTCAGCTTTTTTACCCTTTACGGTGGCTAATTTACGTTTTCAACCCAGTTGTTAACACTAAATTACCTGTTATACTCTCCCACCGACGCAGCACCACAGTTTCTTTAGAAACTTACCCCTTTATTCATGCGTGCATGTGTCTGCCATTTGGAAACAAGAATAAATATTAGCGTTTACTGGGCTACGTGCGTAAAGCATGTGGAAAGGTAATGTTGTACTCAGATCACACTGAAGGTTGTTTTCTAACTGTGGGAGATCTGGGAGACCATTGTCTTTTCTGTGGACGCAGGATTGAGGGAGAAATCTGGATATTCTGAGAATATATAAATTCTGGGAAGAATGGTGTATCAGGTCAAGTTAGTAATAATCAGCACAGTTATGAATTTTCTTTGCATTCTTCAAGGCGAGTTTTCATTCATATTTGCGTGAGGAGTAACAAGCAACATGTGCTCTGTGGAATGCAAGGGAAGAAAATTTTTTCCCAATTGATGTGGTAATTGCTCATAGTCAACAACACACTTCTGCATGTTCATGAAAAGAAATAGGAACGTCAGTTGGAAGGTTGTTTATCCACACATCCTAGAGGGTGCAAGGAAAGACCTAGAGGATCACGCTGGTCATAAGTTTGAGCGTGAAAACAAACTCCATCAGGTCTCCAATGCGCCGATGAATTCAAACTTTCAATGCCCCATTTCCGCCTAAGCTCTGCCAGTGTTTTTGGCGCAGGAGGCAGCAATTGCAATGTTTAGATCTCAAATGCTTGGGAGGGGAGGTGTAACATCTTCGAATCGAATTTAATCAGAAGAACTGTGTCGAGTACATGGTATTGCAAAAGCATGTGCTCCTGCAAGGTCACGTGATATATAAAAATGATTACGTCATTACATCCATTTCTTCTTTAGAAATATAAACAAAGAGTAAACTAAACGGTCACAAAGAAAATCGTTCATAGAGTCCTTGGTACAAAATAAACAAACATTATGTCCATGTGAATAGTTCTTAAAGTGTTCAATGTCTCTATAAGTTCAATCTGTCAGGTGGTTTGTAAATCCTCTGTGGATAACGCCATGGTGAACCTTCCTGGAAATCAGTACTTCCTGATTCGACTGCTGTGTCCATCTCGACTGAAGCGGGAAGGGTGTTTTTCTCCTGATTAGCCTTCGTATTACTGAGCTGATCATCAGTAGGGTGGTACTGCTTGACTTCAGTTGTGTTTCGGTGCAAAACCCTTGCAGGATTGTCGCTATCAGACACAACAACCTGATTTCCTTTCTTTTCTTTCACTTTGTACAGCTGAGGTTCAAATGTGGTGGACAGTTTCTTCTTCTTATCCTGTTTCATGAGTACAAGGTCACCTTGTTTCACCTCACTCATCTTAGCATTTCTTGAAGCATCTGCATACTGTTTGCTCTTGAATTTCATCAGTTGATCTCTGTCTCTGGTTTCCTCATCACTGTGGGTTGGTTGTGACAATTCAGGTAACTTTTTTCTTGGGTGTCGGCCCATCAGAAGAAATGCTGGTGTCTGTCCAGTTGTCTGGTGAGGAGTTGTTCTGTAAACAGCCATATACCTGAGCAGTTCTCTTCTCCAGTCCTTTCCTTCTGCATGTGCCAACTGTAATCTTTTGAGTATGGATCTATTCTGTCTCTCTACCTTGCCATTTTCTTGAGCCCACCGAGTTGTTACACGGTGATGCCTAATACCATTTTCCTTTAGGAGCGCTTTGAATTTATCCGAGACAAGGTTTGGCCCATTGTCACTTACAAGCACTTCAGGCGGTCCATGTCTGGCAAATATGGTTTCTAAACACTCTATGGTCTTCTCTGATGTAATTGTCCTTACAACAGCCACCTTGTAATATCTGCTGTAGTAGTCAACAACTACAAGTATGTGTTCACCTGAGGGTAACAGTCCCAGGTAATCAATTGCGACAGCACATCAGGGTCCTTGAGGTAGTTCTGTACTTGCCACAGGCTCTGGAGGGTCAGGTCTGCCCACCAACTGACATGCTTCACAGCTCTTGACAAACCTTTCCACATCCTTTTGTAGCTTTGGCCACCATACTTTTGTGCAAAGATGCTGTTTCATGCTGACTACACCTAAATGTCCTTCATGTCCAATGGTTAATACTGTTGTTCTAAGACCTTTGGGGATCACTATGCAGGTTCCTCTCATAAACATACCACCCACGACACAAAGTTCATTGGCTACATGTAGTTATTCTGAACATTCAGTTCCTTCCCACCTCCCAGTTTGGACAGCTTGCCTCAAACACTCCATCTCTTTGTCATTCAATGCCACTTCTTCAATTTCTTTCACACTCATAGCTTTTGGAACAGTTTTCATGGTCATAAAATTCACATAATTCTCAGTGTCATCAAAGTTCTTTCCCTCATCTGTGTGTGGCAATCTTGACAGGGTGTCAGTGATATTCTCTTTACCAGGTTTATAGATGATATGAAAATGATATGGTTGTAACTGAAGAACCCATCTCACGATACGTGCACTAGGCTTTGATTTAGGTGAATAGATAATTTCCAAGGGCTTGTGGTCGGTGACAAGGTCAAACTCTCTACCCAAGAGGTAGACATGAAACCTTTCAACAGACCAGACTAAGGCCAATGCTTCTTTTTCAGTTTGCGACTGTTGCGAGTGTTGATGTAGAGCAGGGTTGTTCCTAGACAAAACTCAGGATCGTCAGTAACAACAACAAATTGTTTTATTTCCACGTAGTTGACTTCTTGTTTTTATAGCACTAAGCTTCTTTGCAAATCTCTCTCTCTGTTTGATGAAACTGTCGCTCTTATATACATAAAGTATAAGGATCTAGAAACTTCTGTAAAGAACTAAATTTAGTAGATTAACACGGTTTCTATATTTTAATAATTACGTTAGAAATAGATAACGTTCAAGAATGTTCTTTTTACCAGAAGGTTACGTCTAGATGACTTTGGGTTCTAGAATGTTCTATTAGAATGTTCTGGGACTTTACTTAGACAATTTTTCGTAACAGCGAGTATCTTCGTTCAACGCTAGACAGGGTTTTGTTTGCATAGCAGACAGTTCTCCAGACTTTCTCGTGTTCCTGCAACAACACTGCACCAAGCCCTACTGGGCTGGCATTAGCAACAACTCTAGTTTTTAAAACAGGGTTTAAGTACACTAGTGTATCCACATCCGTCAGGCTATTCTTCAATTCTTTACAGGCTTTCCTTTAATCCTTTCCCCACACAAAGGGTGTATTCTTCTGTGTGAGCCCTCTCAAAGGCTCTGCTTTCACTGCCAGGCCACTGATAAATCGTGTGCTGAAATTCACCAAGCCCAGAAAACTCCTCACTTCTGAGCTGTCTGTTGGTTTCCTTGCTTCTTGGAGTGCTTTTATTCGGGACTCTGTAGGGCCTATGCCTTTCACCAACAACAAGTGTCCGATAAATTCAATCTCATTCATCCTGAAGACACACTTCTTGTTGTTGAGTGTCAAACCTTTCTCTT
>CALNXJ010000036.1:1425000-1455000 GCA_942486045.1 Pocillopora meandrina
CTTGTCGGCTCCGCAGGACAACACTGAGACTATTCTCCTCCCGGTAAACTCCAAGGCTTTGGTGGCCTGCAGCTCAAACCGCATTGGCATTTCGTCCATATTGAGGATACGACTCAAATCGTAGCCCCAGCGCTGGCGAGATCTCAGGACGAATCGATGAAACTCGGCGACCTTGTCTTCCATGTTGGCTGGGAGAAGTTGAGCAAGACTGGTCTTTGCTCTCATGGAGATGGAGTGACGACGCTTCCAGTTAGAGTACCAGCCAAGGGACGCTTTAAACTCGGGATTGGTGCTGAGTTCTTTGGCCTTCACTCAAAGCATCATGCCGTTGACTGACAGACCTGTGTAACAAGGAAAACAAATTTCAGTTTAGTTATTGAAACTATGAATGTAAACATCGAAATGATCGCGGTTCTCAACACGTTTACAACAATTCACTAGTGAAAATCTGCAGTGCTTACCTTGAGTTCGTTGATCGCTGAACCAGTCGGCTAACTGCTGATCCAACTCAGGATCCTTCGGTCGATAGCGTCCCATTGATGCACGCTGTGCTGTCATCCGCAGCTCACCGGAAAACAGGACACGTTGATTACGCCATTTTCTCACCATGGATTCGGAAATGCCATATTCACAGGCAATTTCACGATTGTTGTTGACTGCCTCGGCTTCTTCTTCTATGAGTGATGGCGAGTGCTTGGCATATTAACGATTGAACAAGAAGTTGAAGTTGAACTCTGACTGTTTACGATGCGAATGTATCAGTAAGTTTTGCAACTGAGTTTTAAATCAGGTGATTGATGTTTTTATAAGACAAAATCGGATCACTGAATAGTTTATCATTACAGGTGTGAACTTTCAGCATTTGTTTTCACGTATATCATTAAATGTGTGACTTTTTCACTTTTGTTTACGTTAACAAAGAGAGTTCGCATGCCAATTGTGTAAGGATAATTGTTGTCAGATTCATCAAATCCTTTTGTTAACTCTCAACTTTTCGGTGCGTCTTATAACCGAGTATTTTCACGTAATTTTCAGTTTGAGAACTCAACTCAATTAAATTGCTAAGTTTGGGGTGCGTCTTATAACCGAGTGCGCCTTATAACCGAATAACTGCGGTATACTGAAAAGCAAGTTTGTTTCTCCCAGTGAGCTGTTCATTGTTGTTGAAAATCGCCTGAATGCTAGGATGCGCATCCAACTCTATTCCATAACTCTGTTCAGTAATCTGTGGCACGCCGTCCGTGATGTTGACAAAATAACTATTAAAAAGCTCTGCCATTTGTTTTTTGTCTGTTATCACGACATCGTGTTCTTTTAATATTATGTCATTTGCTTGTGTGCTTTTCCTTGAATCATAGTTAGTAGAGGGGGGACTTGTTAGGAAACTCGGTAAACTTCAAAGGCTAAAACAATAGTGGCCTCTCAGATGTTGAACCGACCCGTCACGTGACACTGACCCTGCACACGGCAAAACAAGATGGCGGGTCGAAGGAGCGATCTTTATGTCTTTGGAGAAGACTTCATTGCTATCATGGATATCCTGGAAGAAGACGAAGACTTAGATGGACAGTTTGAAAGCTTAGTAAGCGATGTGAGTATGGAATTACAAAAATATCTGCTTTTTCAGCTGCATCATAGTAAAATCTTATCCTACATGTATAAGTTGCCCATGAGGACGCTTCTGAGTTTGTGTCTTGTTTATCCGTATTAATAATTCTATAGACATGGATTCTTTCGAAATAAATGTTCTAGCAATGGAAGAGACTAAAAGAACTCATGCTAGCCTATGTCTATGAACAGCTGTTGCGAAGCTTAGTTATTACAGCGTTGTTTGTAATGAATGTCTTAATATCCAAACGAACTTGTGATATTTCACATCAGGCAATGCTGTTTTATCTAAACATTTTACAGTAGCCTATCCTTATTTATTGTTTTCCCGTGCCATTGTAGGTTCAATCGACGGAAATTATATGTAGTGACTGTGGTAAAAAATACAAGTCCAGTGGAGGATACCGAAGACACAGAAATGCCAAACACAGTGATCAGCCCCAACCAGTGTCTCTGACACCGAGCATTCTTGCTGAAATTGTGAATGATGCCTTGCAAAAAGTTAAAGAAAACAAAGTATTCAGTGTTGACTTGCGGAAGGAATTTAAACGCTATGAATATAAACAGCCCAATGAAACTGAGGGATTTTGTGTGTTTAAAACACTGTATGATGGATACTTGAAAAATGGAGACACTGAAAAGTTTTATGGAAAATATTATTCTCAGGTTCCATTGAAATCTACAACCTTTTTCAGAGGGTTATCCAGAAATGCAGCTACATTGCTAGCAATTAAAGTGGCCGACAACATGGTAGCACATGGCAAGCATGCAAAGTCATCTCCTGACAACAGCGTCCTTCCATCTAAAACAGTCTTATCAAACAAAGAGACAGCGGGGTTGCAGTATTTGGGAGGATACGTATTGCACAATCTTCACAAAAAGTGTGCAAAAATGTCTTCAAGTGAAAGTCAGCAGGCAATGGCTATACTCAAGGCTGGAAAATTGGAGGAGGGCTGTGATTCCCAAAAGCTGGTTTCCACACTGAGCCGCGGTGGTCTCTGGTCCATAACAGAGCCTGCACAAAAGATCTTTATTCTATCTATCATTATTTCAGACAGTCAACTTTAAAATCTGCTAATAGTATGCAAATTGTGGACATAACTGGGATAGCTCAGAAGTCATTAACAGATAATGATGTGGTTGCAAACTACCAAACCATGGTCTCAAATGCTGAACTAGTTCCCACTAAAAATGTCAGTAAAGATGTCCTGTACAGTATTGTAAATTTGTACATCAGGGTTCGCTCATTCTCTTTAGCCAAGGATATTATACAAGACTTCAAAATTAAAGCAAAGCAGGCTAAAAGCAAGGCTCTTCGGAAAGAAATCCAAAGAAGTTGTGACCAGCAAACTCGAGAGAGGCAAAACTAGAATAATTCATGAGGAATGTTTACTGTTATTTTCATGATGATATATCAGGTTATTGTACATATCAGTTGACAATTTAAGCAATATTAATAACTTCATTGTAATTTTCAACCCAAACTGCTGTTTCATTTTGCTGGATGTTTCACAGGTTGGTTTTGCCCTTCTTTGCTTAAGAAAAAAAATTTAAAATTTTCTATGCCTGCAATGATCATAAAACTTCACAAGAAATGCTATTTATGGTCCACATTCATTGCTAATTGAAATATTTAATATAGGTCTGTCAATTGCCCCTTTTTGTATGAAGGAGTTTGTTTTGCAATCAAATGCCAATACTACAACTAAAGTAACTCAAAGGTTGAAGCACAGTCAAAGTTTTGGTTTTTTCCGGCATGGCAAGGGCTCATCAGTGATTTGTTCCCATGCTCTGCGTTTGTCTTTCTGGCCTTGGGTGTTTCCACTTTGACAGGAGACTGTTCTCTGAATTCTGAGGGTGTTGGCATTGTACCCAAATGCATGGATGTCAGGATTGTCACTACGCCTCTTGAGTTTACGCTGATTGCCAAAGTATTCTTCCAGTGGGTCTTGACAAAACCGTTCAGTGAGCATGAACTCTGTACCTTCCTGGAGAAGAAACTTGGTGGCCTCAATAGCTGAATGCGCCGTCATCTTGATGCCCTTGTGTGTCTGCCAGGACAGGAACATACAGTTTCTTGCGTTCTGGGTGAAGTTCCCTGGTCTGGTCTCGGTACTTTCTTTCCACAGCCTTAGATACTCCAGGAAGTTGATGAGGAACTGGAACCTAGCATTAAAAAAAGAATAGTGATGAAAGTTTCTTATAAGTTTTACTAAAGGACGCTCCCGCTAAAAAGGGGCAAATTTACGCCTTTCGCAACTGGGTATGACAAGCAATTTTCCCTGTCACAAATATTTACTTAGTAGGCTTGTTAAGTTAATTATGAACCAAAACTGCTTGCTACACCAGTTTATTTTAATTATTTTTAACACTAGAAGCAGACTAAGCCAAATCGATTAACAATAACAGATTACACTTTTTATGATTATCCAATCAGCACACCTTAAATCTACCGCAAGGATAATTGTTTCTTAACCACTAAAAACATCAATACATTTGTCTGAATGAAGAGGCTCATTGGATAATCAAACAAGAAATATGTGCAAAAAAAAGTCAAATGTTCATGGTTAGTGTCCTCACTGTAATAGTATTAATTTTAGGAATAATCTAAAGGGTGATTAAACTGCTTCTGTTGAAATCTGTTTAAAAAGTCTGACTTATACCTATAGCCCTCTGTGGCATTTTTTCTCTCACTTTAACACTCTATGCTAATGCAAGTTTTAAAAGTGACCAAATCATATTTTCTCCTCACATTATTTTGTTGTAATAGTAATACGTGTACACCATGAAGCTAATGTGAATTAATAAATGCTCATCCGAAGGGGGATTAGTGCAATACTTTTATTAAGTCTCCGAAATGATACAATGAAAAAATGTATGGCAGGATACAATATCATTAGATATGACATCAGACATACCTCTCGTCATTACCAGATCTGTATGGTGCAAGGAATGGCTTACGCTTCCTTTGATGCTCCGTAATGCTGCGCACGTTGAGACAATCAAATCAAAGTGCTCTGTGAGCAAACTCGTGAATTGACACATGATTTTGACACATGATGTTTAATGTTATCTGGTTTAGGAAATTTGGTGGTTGATTGTCATATCTAGAGTACGAGCAGTAGTTCAGTATTCGCTAATGTAGCAAAGAAACAAAGTAACGTTGGGATAAGAAGGCATTACAATTGAAATGATCATGCTATTGCATTTGACAAGGTGGATGATGTCATGTGTTTTCTATCATTTTTGTTTCTGGTTCAAAAGAAAAGGTTGGAAGTAAATGTGGGTGAAAAGTGAAATTTACTGTCTTTCATTGTAAATATTAGAAAATCAAGGCAATACTGTCTTAATGAAAACATTAACGATTCCCTCTTTATCAAATCAGACAAACTGGAACGAGTTTTGAGTGATATAACTAAGCCAAGCCTGCCACCGTCATTTTGGATCTCCGCCTGGGTAGATTTAAGTCACGTGCTAGGCAACGTATAATCAATAACAAGATAGAATTTCATTTCAGGCCTATTTATCAATTTTTTGGTGTGTAACTTTCGCATTTTAGTACGTTGTATGTATGTTGAATCTTCAAATTGTCTTGAAACTTAAAAGAAAATTGTTCTTTAAAAATTCTCTGAAAATCGGTAGCTAAAATTGTTTGTTTAGGTGTTATCTGATTTTCGTGTTAACTTGTAATTTCGTCAGTTGCCGGCATCTTTTGTTGCTTCACACAGGAAAAACACACGCGACGAAACATAATGATCAATTTTGTCCTCAATCTCACGCCATAACAGAAAAAGCTTTTGAACATCTGTAAACTCCGAGCGCTTCGCAGTAAGTAATATTTTCAATGAATCTTTGGATTGTTTTCGAGTTCAAGAATTGTAAATTACAATTTTATGAGAAACGAAGGTTGTTCTGTTATTTCAGTGTGAATCCTTGCATGCCTGCCAGTAGCTGGCGCCGCTTGTTGAAACTAAAACGAAAAATAAAACTCTTTTAAGATTATCGTTGGCTTCTTTTTCACCCCACCACTATTCTTAGCAACAAAGGTCGCCATTTCTTCTGTTTACTGTTCGCTAAAAACTATCAAATGCACTCAAAAGCCTAAAATCTAAAAAAAGTTTACAGGAATCGAACAATTGAGCGAGCGAGTGAGCGAGCGAGCAATTGCCATTCCCCACATGGTATCTATAACTCGCTCTTGCGCATGCGCGCAATTGACGAGTTAAAAAGGCGTCCATTTTTTCACAGAGTTGAGCAGTTTCCACTGCCTTGGGAGGCCCAATTTTCTTCAGCACTGCAGCCACTGATGCACTGAGCACTTGTGCAGCAAGGTTTACCCGCATGACTGAATAGGAAGTGAGATGGATGTGGTCATATGTGAGCTTTGGTACAAGTTTCAACCCATTGTCAATGTCCTGGTAGAACAGTTGCGATATATGCTGCCACAAAATGTAATTCCCATTGTTCCACATGTAACGGGTACAAGTGCCAGACCCTGAGTGCAGTAAACAGTTTCTGGTGGTCTTAACCAAATGTGGAGCATCTGAGAAAAAATACAGAAACCGATGTGGTGCGAACAGATTAACTGTGCGATAGCACACATCCGTGTCTGCGCCTCCATCCAGTGGCTTGTGAAGGCGGTAGAATCGTTGGTTTGGTGATGCCCCATCAGAAGTGGCCCCAATGACCCAAAGATTGCAGGTTGTCTCAAGAATGCCAACTGCTTCCCAGAAAAGAGGCATTAACTGAGATGCAGTGACTCCTGTTGTTGCAAAATGAGCCAAGCAGAATTTAAGCTCTGTGCACACCCCACCCACCAGGAATGCTAAGGCATGTGTGGCAAGCTCATTGACTTTTTCTAGTGACCCATAATTTAAGTCTGGGTCACCCAGGTCAGTAAAACCAATTAGTTCTCCAGTCACTTTGTCTAAGACCAGGTTTGCCATTATCTTCACTTCATCAAACAACAGGACTACGTATCGCTGCACATTGAAGTACGACTGTGTTTCTGACTTTACCTCCTCGATGACCTCTTCTTGGAACCCTCTCTGTGGTTGGATAGCATTTCTGTAGTCGCGGAGTCGCCGTTGACTTGGCAGCACAAGAACTTTACTGTTTCGCAATTCTTCATAACAGGACGGAGACTTAGCAGCCAGTGACAAACAAAAACGTATTATCATCGGGTGATATCTGACACCAGTTGCACTGCTTTTCAATAATTTTTTCTGTTGCTGCCAGAAAAGATTCATGAATGGTGTCATACCAGACGCACAGTTGCCAATTATGGAAGTGAGATCATTGCTTAGCTCATGATCAACCAGGACTGAAGAATTTTTTATTTCCTGTTTCATTTCCTCCAACTGGTGCTCAAGCTCAGAACATTTCAGCCTTTGCATCTGCAATGTAAGCTTGAGTCTTTCAGGTGCTGTGTTTGCCACAGGTGCTTTGAGGTGTGCTGGTTCGGACAGCCTCATTTGCTTTGCTTTTACTTTGAGATCACTGGCATGTGAATAGTCCATGCAAGCATCGCAGTGCTGAGATGCTGGGTTGCAGAGTAGACTACAATCAGCTGTTCGCCAGAACTGTTTCTTAGGGAAAGAGTCAAAACCACCCTCATCGTCACAATACAAGGGGTCAACAGTTCTTGGGATTACATGTGGAATTATTTGACCGCTAAATTCAATGGGTTGCACTCCAGGGCAAATAAGCTGACATTCAATTTCTCGTAATAAATCAGACACTGTCACATTGTTCATAGACCTCAGTTTCTGTGTGTACAATTGATGGTCTTCAGGTAAGAACCATCCATAAACTAAAATGGTAAATCCCAGACTGTCATCAATAATGACTTCAAATTCGGGCAGCTGAAAACAATCCTTCTTTTTTCTCAAAATGATCCTGTCACTACCTTCTTCCACTGTCCACTCACCAATGGTCTTCAATGACTTTAATCTTTTACATAGATCTGGCAGTCCCTTATAATATTTTCTGCTCTCCACCAAAGAAGGTACCTCTTTAACAATTTCCCTTGATGGTCGTGGGGGAGGTTTTGGTGTCTCGTGGCTTTTCTTGGGCATGTTTTCAGTTGGAATAGAGTCCTAAAGTGTGACGTCACGTTGCCATGGGGCTAAAATTTCTGTTCTAAACAATCGAGCGCGTCCTACTGATAACCTATGCGTTGCTGAGGTCAAGTGTGTAATCATCGCTTGGAACGGTTCAAAGAAGCTTAGCATAAGGTTCAGTTACATTGTTATTAACGCTGTAGGTCATAGAAATCTAAAACTGAGAAACGAAGGCGATCGAAACGATTAAAATGGTGCACTGCTTTGCGCCTGATTGCAACCATCACTCGGAAAGTCACACGTGTAGCTTCTTCGGATTCCCTAGCAAGGAAAAAAAGCTGAAGGAATATAGAAGATGGATTCACCTACTGAGGTTAGTAAGAGTTTTATTTCAATACTTTTTCTGTCCAGGAGAAAAGTATGCTTACGCAATTTATTGCGGTTGTGGAGTCGCCATCTTTGTTATGAAACTGATTAAGCTTATATAAATCTTACTGATTTTTAGACTCCTTTTTCTTGTACTCCAACTTCAAAATCGGTTCCCTAGAAGCCACGAGCCAACATTTGACTCAATGACGGAAATCAGTTGTGAGAGCTTTTGGTGTGGTTGTTGATACTTAATGGTCACCCTGCAGTGTTAAAACAGGCAGATAGAGAACTGTCTTCTTAATTAGAAATTTTTATAAGATAGAAGCTGCAAGATAAAAATCCTCCGCTAATAGCACAGTAATCAGAAAGAATTATAAAGCTGAAATTATCCTTTTTGCTATAGGAGAGAAGACAGAGAGCCAGGAAAACATTCCAGAGTCTGTAGTTGCCATTTCAGAGAAGGAAAAAAAAGTAATGGTCCTGAGATTTTCAAGAGGAACCAAGACAAACTTTTCCCAGCAGAAGAAAGCAAAGCCAAAAAAGAAAAAAATCGAATCACAACAGACCCTACAAGAAATGATAGAAGCTGCAAGGAAGAAAGAAGAACTTGAACAAGGCACCTCTGGCAGCGTGGAGAGACTTGAATCAACAAGAAAAGAAGTTATACTGGAAGCAGAGTTGGAGCAGGCAAAAAGGGAAATGATTGATCAAAGAGAAAAAAATTACTATGTGCAAAAACATTACACAGTTTCGAAAATGAGTGAGGAGGTTTTGAAGATGGAAACTGGGCTGCCAACAAAGGAAGTTTTTCAAATTGTTGTCAACTATGCAGCTAGGTTTAAACAATCCATCAATTACTTTGCTGGCTGGAGAGTGCAATCAATCAGTTTTGAAGAACAAATATTTATAACATTAATGAAAGTCAGACAGAATTACACAAATCTTCACCTTGCACAGTTATTCAATTGCAGTGTATCTACAATAGCAAATATTGTAACAACTTTCATTCATGTCTTACACTCAATTCTATTTATTGACCTCATGGCATCCATCCCATCTAGGGATAAGAACAAGCTGTGTGCCCCATCATCTTTTTAGTCAGTTTGGTTCATGTAGAGTAGTGATAGATTGTACAGACATAGAGATTGCCACACCTGGGCTTATGAGCCAGCAGAATGCTACGTATTCAAATTATAGGGGAATGCATTCCTTCAAGGTTATTGTGGGTGTAGCGCCAAATGGTGTTATTACTTATGTCAGCAAACTTTATCCAGGGTCAATATCTGACAAAGCAATTGTGCAGAAATCAGGATTTTTAAATCACCTTACTGCTGGAGATATGGTCTTAGCTGACAAAGGTTTTGTTATACAGGATCTTGTACCAAATGGTGTTTCAGTAAATATACCACCTTTTTTAAACAATGGTACATTCACTGAGAGTGAAGCAAGGGCAACAAAAGTTATAGCAAAATGCAGAATTCATGTTGAGAGGGCAAATGCTAGGCTCAAAGATTTCAAGATTTTATCTTTTATTCCCTCATATTTACGTTGTCATGCAGATATAATATTTCAACTCTGTGCTTCACTTGTTAATCTGCAGTTTCCACTGATCAAAGAGGGCTGTGAAAATATGAATTTGATTAATGAACTAATTATTTTTCATATAAGGAAAATTGAATACTTTGTAAAATACATGTTGATCTGTTTGTTTTATTCAAAAAGTAAATCTGCTATCATTGTTGAATTTATGGATGCATGTATAATTTCAGCCCAACAACAGTTCACTACAACAGAGCAGTACAGCTCAACTGTGAAACAATGAAGTGCAAAAACTGTAACTGTTTCTAAAGTTAGTTTGAGTAAACCAGGAGAGCCCTGTTGGGATTTGAAGATCTGTGTTCCTAAAGTTACTAGAGTGAACTTAAAAGTACACCTGAGCTCCCAATACCCTCCATCTGAAAAGCCTCCCTATCTCAAGAAATTCCACAACAACATGCCATCAGTGAAGACTAAACACCAAAGGGCTCCTAATGATTCCTGAAAATTATTATTTCTTAAAAAATAATTACATGCAGTAATAGATCTGGAAACCTATAATTGTCCCTCTACAACCTTTGGGAAGAGGTGTTCAAAATAAAACTGAGTAAGCTTAGAAATGTTTCCACTCCAGCCTTCATCCTTTGCTATTTTCAAAACAACTACATCTTTAGATGTCCACACAACAAAATAGCAAAGCTTCCTTTGAGCAAAATGTATCTCCCCTTGGACCTGATGCCAGTAGACATGTTCTTCCTTTAAAGCATACTGACCACTTTCAGTTTTTTTTTTTCAAGCAGAAATTGGGGAGATATTCACTGCCTCTTCCATTGTCATATTCCTTTCGGTGTAGGGACACTTGACCTCCAAAACAGAGTCTTCATCCACAATTCCATCTGGGGAAGCACCAAGAATCCCAGAGCCATCCAGCCATAACCCAGTTTCCTGTACAGTTTTTGCAGTTAAATTGGTAAATGCCTTAATCGCTTCTGCCTCGTTGTTTACCCCCCATTGTACTGCCTTAACTCTTGATATGTCATACTCTCCAAGGAGCCGTTTGAGAAGTGAAGGGGTCACTCTTTTGGCATGCAGAACGGATCCAAAATTGCTTGCTGTAAGCCGTCCCCTCCTTGCAAGATGCCAGGTTGGGTTGTCTCGTTGGCCTACAGTTATCTGACTGACTAACAGGATATCTGCTTCTGTGAGTTTGGCTTTCCGAACCAAACAGTCCAATTGTTGCTGTGTACCTCTTGTTTGGATAAACTCCTCTGAGTAGATGATTTCCTCAATTGTTGGCACAGGCAATTTGGCTTTGGGGAGCAGGCTCTGGGCACATGAGCCAGCAAAGACCAGTGAACCTCCCATATGCCTTTAAGCTTCCATATAGTGCCTGACGATCTTCTGTGTTGGGAGATCGAGTAATCGCCACATAATTCTTTGGCAGAGGGAACAGTTCTTCGACTGCCTGTAAAGACAGGGAGGTATTAGACGTCTTTTTCCTCCACTGACATTCAATATCTGTGCGGCTTAAGTTGTGAATCCCATTTATAAAAAAGAGCCGCGCGTGACTGCATTTGAATTTTCCCTTTGGACATTCACACTCCGTGGATTTTATGTTGAAGTGGTCATCCAGGTAAATCTAAGTGGTAATTAAGATAAAAGTTCAAACAAGGTGAACTCATAAATGTCTTGGTAACACTATTTCATATGAATCATAATCTGTACGATTTAAGCCTCAGCCTGGCTTTTTGATGAGGGAAATCGACAAGATCGAAAATATATATTTCTAAATTGGGGAGTAGATAACAAGAAGGTACTTAAAAGATATTTAAAAATATTCCTTAGGCTTTTAATGCGATTGGTGGCTCTAAACTCACCGTGACTCGATAGACCTTTTTCTTCATACTTGCTTGAACCTCACCGCGTAAAATACCCTGATGGTAAGAAAATGACTCAATGTGTTCAGATCTGTAATGATTTTCTCCTCGTTCGATTGACTTCTTTTCTTCAGCGAAGAAAGATATCAGTGCAGCGATTGAAAGCGACGCCATTTTGGCTCTGAGCACGTTTGTTTAGAACAGAAAATTCTGCTCCCATGGTAACGTGACGTAACGGCTTTAGAACTCAATGGCTCCACATTTTACCTTCTTTTTGGTCATTTTGCAGATTCAACTGAAAGAAGTCAGCGAAAAGTATAATCAAAATTACGCTTGAAATCAGTTACAAGGAATGCAGTAAAACACAGTTAGATTGAAAAGATAATTTTTTTTCTTATTAAACTTTAAAGGGCAAAAGGCACACAACTTACAGTAAAAAGTAATAAAAGAGAATAATTGGTAAATGAGAAATTTTAAGTCAAAGTAGTGAAAGCTTTCTGGCTGGACTCCACCATGGTCAAATAAAGACAGTGCACAGTTGATGAAAGTTAAATTTATATATATAAACATATGAATATAATTGAAACGTATTTTTTAAATTTTAGTCACAAAATACTTTTCAGATAGAAACTACAGGACAAAACCTCCAAATACAACAGCTCGCTGCCAAGGAAATCACTACACATAAGACAATAATTCACACATTAAGCTGCTTTTTATACGTAAACTGCTACAGCCTGTACTTATATATTTCTATCTCATCAGGTTTGAAGTGCTTCTCGCAAGTATAGACTGTGTCATTTTCTATCAGCTTCTGAAACTCAAAGTTCTTCTCACGAGTTTTCGTAATCTCGCCAAGCCAACCTTCCCTCCACTTCTTGTGAACCTCATCTTTCGCCGCTGGCAGCTTAAATATACCAAGACCTTTCGTTCTCCGGCACGATCCGCAGCCCCACACCGCACAATTTTCACCCGGCATCGCGTATAACTAATCATATACACATATATAACTAATATATACACACATATATATATATATTTATAAAATTGTTACTAGAACTCTTAGGCCAACGAAGGTGCACCGCGCCAGGAGGATCAATAAAGATTTGCAGCCCAAACCTCACAGTAAACGTGAATGGAGAGAGTAAAAAAATGCGAGGATGGACAACTTCTGACGTAAAAATGCTAAAAGATTTATTAAAACATTTCAGTCAGAGACCTTCAGTTATTTACAAGTTTTTAACTAAAAGGAGCTTTAAATAAGATCAAGGTGCTGGAGATTAAGATATAAAATCATGTGAAAGAGCAGAAAGTGGTATTAATAAAAACATGACAAAAAACAAAATCAACGAAGCGTAAAATATCGAAAAAACAAGCCACAAAGAAAATAATTGATCAGCAGGGATTTGCTAAAGCAAAGGCATAGAAAAAACCAGGAAAGATTTATTACTCGACGTTTCGGGGTCATCGTGACTCCATTATCAAGAGACTAGTTTAAAAACATGCAAATAAGGAAAGGTACAAGAATAGCATAAATTAGAATGAACGGCTTAAACAAACACCTTGGCGCGGATGGAATCCGTTTGCACGTTCAGTGTTGGCTTACGCATGCGAATATACAACATTTCATTAACAAGGCAATCAAATTTGCCGTTACATTTCGCGATGACGTTGAATTGCTCGATCAAGCGTTCAGGCATTTCACTATTGTGCTGGAGGTGGTAGTGTTTGTAGATAGAAGATGATTTCCTTGTGTGCCCTTCTACGCGCTCGTGTAAGTGACCACGAGTATAGCCCACATACCCTGCATCACACAGGTTACATTTAAATTCATAAACGATACATTGTTGGTTAACAATAGGGGGCTTAATTTCGTGTTGCTTAAGCTGTTGATCGAGCTTAGTGCTAACGAACACTCGTTGGACAGTCACGCTTAACTTCGAGCTTAGACTGTTCAGTTGTTGTTTAACATGATTAGCTGACGACTGGTCCTTGAAGGGCAACACTAATCTCACAATCTCCGATGGTACGTCTGGTGATGGACAGGGATCTGCAGATGAAATCCTTCTCTCAACGAACCGCTTAATTGTAGTTTCAACCAGTGGCTTTGGGTATTTCAAGTTATGAAAAACCCCTCTAAGGCGGTCACATTCCTCGGAGAAGAAAGACCAGTTAGAAGATAATCGATAAGCGCGATCCACCATGGTGTTAACTAGGCTGCGCTTGTACTTAATGTCAACATGACTCTGGAAATGCAGAAGGAGACCGGTGTTGGTTCTTTTGATGTAGACCTTGCTCTCAATCTTTGGTGCACGGTTAAGCAGTTCAGTTCCTAGAAAGGGAAGGGATCCTTCCCGTTCGACTTCCATGGTAAACTGGAGGGAGGGATGGGTAGAGTTAAGGGTGTCTAGAAACTGGCCAGCGGTCACCCTATCAGGCATTACGGTCAGGGTGTCGTCGACGTACCTCCGGTAATAGCGCGGAAGTTGACCGTGTTGTTCGAGGTTTTCCTCAATCGAGCACATGAAGACGTTAGCCAGCAACGGTCCAAGGGGAGAACCCATAGACAAGACCCATAATGGACAAAATATGAGATATGAAACCTAAAAACTAAAAACTAAAAAACTAAACTTGTTAAAATTAATAGCGCAACTGAAGAGTCAATATGGGAAGCATTTGGAAAGGATAGACCCACTCTTACCTACAACAATAAACCATACCAAAATCCCAAAACAAGGCCTTTGAAGCCAGAAAGGGCAAATGTAATGTTGTAATGCAAAAGTAATGTTGCCATGCATTGTTTTTGAGATGCAGTGGCTCTACATGTGCTAAATCAATATATTTACCTACAAGAGGCAAAAATTCTTGCCTGCTCTTCTTTGAAGCAATAAAACTGGTCACCTTTGAACGGAAATTCTTATCACTTAGATGTTTTGGCAAAGATTCTTTGAATTTTGAAACTGACTCTGCAATTTTCGCCCTTTCATTATAGTCCCACACTTTCCATTTGCAATTACCAATAACAAATTGGCCCTCTAGGTCCCTGTAGTCGTCAGTGCTAACTGTTGCAAAAGAGGAAAAGTAACGAGCAGAATTAGGCAGCTCCCCTGCTAGGATGGCTAGCATTTTCATGTCATTTGGCAGCTCTTGAAATTTAAATGTGACATGAAAACCATCAATAGCAAAAACCTTACCTTCAAGGTCTTTCATTTGCTTGCATGCATATTTGACATAATTTTGTACCACCCCACAGCACTCAGACTCACAATTTGCACCAAAAACTAAAAAGTTGTCAGAGCTGGATGCAACTTGCTTTCCAACATTAAGAAAACTGACAAGAAAGGAGCAAGCACTCTTGTTTTTTCCAAAGGGACACCCATCCCCACCAAACGCTACCAAAAATGTCCCTTCTGTCTCTGAAAACCACTTAAGGGCCTCATTTGATTTTTGTTTGGTCTGCAAATAAAACTTTGCAAGCCGAGGGAGATAATCCCTTAAATCCCTGAAACAGCCATGCACAACCTCATCAGCCTGAATATAATTAGAAAACTCTTCTTCGACTGAGTAAACCTTTCCAATATCTACTTGCTTGATTTAACTCACCAACTTATCATATGGTAATAGTTTGGGAATTCGGCTTTTTTGCATAAAGCACAATGCTTCTCTACCCCCTCGCTTTTTTGTACTAGCCTTTGTTGCCAAAACAAGTCTAACTGACTTATACTTTCTCTTTTCCATCACTCCCCCACTATAATATGCGGCAACACTTCGAAGAACATTTTCATCTGAAGTTTCAAGTGATCTTATTTCACGAGAGCAATGGGCTGATGCTAACCTTGCCTGGAGCTTAGCATTGCTTGAAACAAGATTGGTCGTGTCATCAGGCTTACTCCTTTTACACAAGGTATCAAACATACCCTCAATGGCAGGACGTGGGTTTTCTTCTGTTCCTCCATGGATGACCATGGCAGCATTGAAAGTCTCTTGACGACGTTTAACCGCTGTCCTTTGAGTCTGGTTTGACTTCCCATTCTGGAGTATGGTTGGATTCATCTGCCTTCTCAGGAAATTATAATTTCCACTCTGAAATGGAATAAACTGTATCAATTTTTAAGAACTGGCAGGATCATTATGCCAGCATCATGATAACGCAAAAATTAAAGTTGAATAATAATAATAATGGTTTATTAAGGACATCCACTAGGTGGCTCTTCGCCTAATATAAACTACACTATATATTACTATAAAGACAAAGATACAATACCCACACACCTCACTGTTTTCTTTTCCAGGTGTATTCAGCCCTGCCAAAAGTTCTTGACAATGCGCGTCTGCAAGATCAGTCTGATGAGCAGGAAACACAAATATCTGAGCTTTGTAGTTATTTTCGCAGAAAAAGTTTACAGCAAATTTTCAATGGATGTCAATAATAGTAAAATAAACCAACAAAAATAAATCAACAAATAAACAGATAAATCAAGATAAAAAATAAATATCAGTGACTCCATAAATATAATGGTTGCAAACTTTACTCCGAAGCCTTTTCAGCTTTCTGCAACTAACAAATATGGGTGTGCATGAAAATTAAAATAAACAAAATAATAAACAAAAATATATATATGTTATTTGCCCGCTGGGAGGTCCGTATGGTGAAAAACTGTGACCGAGGTCTTGAAAATACTGCCCGAGGCCGTAGGCCAAGGGCAGCATTTTCAAGACCGAGGTCACAGTTTTTCACCATACGGACCGACCCTTAGCCGGTAAATAACATATTTATTGTTTTTAAACTTGACGAAATTCTTTCCGAAAGAACCCGAATGACTTATGGCCGTAAATACGGCAAGATCTTCCATAAACTGAACAATTTTTGAGTGAGTAAATGGTAGTTAAAATAGAGGTGATGCAAATTTAAGAGAGATGCCTCAGCGAAACATTTTTATTTCCGTAATGATAAAGGTGATTTGAAGGGCTTCCAAACAAACTTTGAAACATTATTTTTAAAAGTATCTGTCACAATCTGACACCTGTCAATTAGAGAGCGCGCAAGAAAAAAAAAAGCTTAGGAACATTTGAAAACCAACAGAACTAGTTTGGCAAGGGCTGTCACGACAATGTTTTCTTCAAAATCAGTTAATGATCTAACGGAAAGTATTATTCACTCTCATCGACCATTCATTCATGTACGAAGATTTACCTCTGTTCATTAAGTAAACGGCAAGGAAAGTAATTGTGAGTAAATTTAATTTTTTTATTTTGAAGTTGTGAGAGTTTGCTCGTTTGTTTGCTGTAATGGCGTGTTTAACTCTGATCTTTCCTCCACAAAAATTAAATTCGAATGGCACACTCCAACGAGACACAAGGGAATGTAATGCGGCCTTTTCTCAAAAAATTCCTTCAATTTCTGTTGTGCAATTTAAGGTACAAATGTCCAAATTGACTGGAATGGGAAAGACTCACCAGGAGCGTATATTTGTTGTAGAACTTAAATTAAAACTTCGCTCGCTCTTTCACTATTAACAAATTGCTCGAGAAAATTCAGATATTAAATGAATGAAAGTTCCATCGTTCAGTTTAACTGTAACCCAATACCTCACGTTTCAACTTTCTGGGTACTTTTTGTGAACGATTAAAATTAATTGCAGACGGTTTTTAGGCCGCTTGTCAACCAACGTAATGACACTATTGTTTATACAAATTCATTCTGAAACCAATATTTTTCTGTCAACCAAAGTGATTTGATAGAGAGAAAAGAGAGGATTCATAAGTTATTTATCAGCTTGAGGTAGTGACCGACGTGTTTGCTTAAAAATACTGCCCAGCCGGAAAACGAGGTATATTTATGGAAAATGACAACGAAAGTTGGGATGTACTCGGTGACTCACGAAAGCGTTACCGTGGCCCGTGGGCAGAGATAGGATAATACTGACCGGGTAAAGAACCAATCAGATTGCAAGATTCGTTACCGTGCCCTCTAAAAAAACAATAAAAACAAATATAAATCAATAAATAAACAGATAAATCAAGATACAAAATGAATATCAGTGACCCAATAATAGTGGTTGCAGACCTTTGCCTGAAGGCTTTTCAGCTTATGGGTGTGTATGAAAAGTAAAATAAACAAAAATATAAACAAATATAAATCAACAAATAAACAGATAAATCAAGATGCAAAATGAAAATCAGTGACTTTATAATTATTGCAAACCTTTTCCTGAAGCCTTTTCAGCTTCATCTGGGTTGACTTCAATTTTCTGTTTTGAATTTTCAAATAGGAAGTAAATGACTTTGCCTGGTGACTCCTTCTCAAAAGTTTGTTATTTCAGAGATCACACCTAACCGGCACCATTTGACACTCTGTTGTAGTTTTAAATGTTCAAAATTACTTCTACCCTTGCCTTTGATATTGTCAGATAGTTTCCTTTTCATACCAGTACAGCAAGATATCAGTTCTGTCCACCTTGGGCATGTTTTTATTCCAGGATACTTGTGTTGATCTTGCTAGGTAATAAGGAAAAACTTCTTCAGAGCAATTTCTTCTCAATCTTGGGGCAACCCAAAAAGGAAAAGCCTTGAAAACATAGGAATAAATAGGACAATAAAATAGCAAATGTACTAAACAAGAATTTTCGGAAAACGTACAAACGGGGATTACTCAAAACCTCGGTTGAGAAAGTCGGTTATGGTAAGAACAGAAACTCGTCACGACATTTCTTGCAAAAACATGGAGATCTAAAATTTTAGAATCACAAGCAAGTCTGGAATGAATGGATTCAACAGGGAAGTTCTGATAGAGGTTTTGGTTCCCACATTTGAAGACTTTTATTTGTATGAATTGTTCTAACACCCTCATTGACAGTTTCAAAATGAGATGGTGCTAATAATTCTCTGAGATTTTTTGATCAATGAAAAGATGGTATGATAGAACCTTAAGGAAAAAGTTCTTTTAATTTGGGGTTGTATTGTAGAATGAGCAAATGCTTTCTGATTATGTTACCTATGTCAGGTTAATTTGGATTAAATGTAATAACAAATGGAAATAATTTCTTCGTTACTTTTCCACGATTCCTAAGTAGATCATTTCTAAGAATGGTGAAGGGTTTGAAGAACTCCAAAACTAATTTAGAGGGTTAGCCCTGGTTAAGAAGGTACTCTTTGTACTCAGCCATTCTCTTGGCAGGAAAAACTTCTTCAGAGCAATTTCTTCTCAATCTTGTGGCAACTCCAAAAGGAAAAGCCTTGAAAACATGCTGTGACAATAAAAGGTTTTTGCGTACTAAACTGGAATTTTCGGAAAACGTACAAACGGGGGGAATTAACTCGGTTGAGACCACTCGGCTTGCAAGAACAGAAACTCGTCACGATTTCCTGGCACATGGAGATCTACTTCGAGTGAGCTTGTATGGACATCAGGGAAGAGACAGCGTTTTGGTTCCACAGTAGACTTTTATTTGTAGAGCACTCTAACACACAACATGCTAGAGTCAAAACTAAAACTGTAATCATCAAAACTGTACAAGGTACTTGCTTAAGAACTAACTGGTGTGAGGTGCTATTGTTACACAAGTCGCAATATTTGAATAGGGACACAAAGGAGCAGAAAAGGTCTCTGTGAAGTTAAACGAAAACTACTTAAATATTCCATCTGTTTCTACGACGGAAAGAGTTTCAAAATTAAAAAGACGGATGCAATAAACTCGAGGCCATTAAAGTAGGGAACTTAGGTGCGAATTCACAGCTCTGGTATAAAAAATAATACCTATCTTGATTACAGCAGAGCAGCTTCGGAAATAAAAACGGAAAAGCAATTAAAAGTTTTTGTTTATCTATGCAAGGTTGGTGTGGAAACTATCATATGAAAAGAAGTTAAAGTTACGAGTATAAATTCAGCTGCTAACTACCATGAAAACCAATTTTTCCAGAAAGACCATTAACACCTATATTTACCTAAAAAACCATGTAATAAATAACAAAAGTGCCAACAAGCAGGTGCATACGATGAAAGTGAGTAACAACAAAAATCTATTCAAAAGCTACTGGTTTTTTTACATTTTTTTTAACTTACTAGAAGGAAAACCCGAAAAACCAATATTTCAAATGCGAAAGTACGCGGATACATATGTAAGATGTTTGCCCAAAAAACCATGAAAACCCTTAATATTATATTTTATGATATACATTATCAATTCAATTGCTCTGGTTATAATTTTACAATGATAGCAACAATTTGAATAGAACAACCTGTTCATCATCCTTTCCTGTTTAACCGGTCGAGTGAAAGAACAAACAGAACACAAGAACTAGGTTGAAACCTGGGAAAATAAACTTGAAATGCGTGGGCATAAAATACTAAAAATTTGTTGGAACTAAACACATAATTTTTCCCCTAATAATGCTTAGGATGGCAGCTACAAGGTGGAGGATGTAAGTGACTATCTGTAAGTTTGGAATAGACGTCTGTCCTAATAAATCCATCGTTAAGATGTAAAGTAAGATCAAGTACGTTAAGCTCATGCTCAGAAAAAACTAACTCAAATTTAATAGTAGGGTACAGAGAATTAATGTAATCAGTAAATTGATGTAGGGCAGGAAGGTCTTGCTGCCAAAGATCAAATTCATGGTCTCTATATCGCCACCATAAAGACGGCTTTATCGGACCAGAAAACTTAGCTAAAAACTAAGCATTTTTGGGACCCATAACTGTGCCATGGATTTGAAGAAAGAAATTCTCTTTAAAAACAGAATGGTTGCTTTTCAAACAAATTTTTATAGCTTCTAAAATACAAGTTGTGGATGGAAATATGTTTTCTCTAGCATTCAAAGCCTTCCTGAATGCAAAGAGGCCGAGTTTGTTGTCAATGTTAGGAAACATTGAAACCATGTCCCACGAGACCAGTAAGGTGCCAGTTGGAAAGGGACCACTTGTGTTAAGATGTTCTATTTTGTTAAGAAGATCAGTGGTGTCCTTAATAAACGATGGTAATTTTTGAGCAAGTGGTTGTAAATAAAATTCAGTAAAGGCTGATAAGTTTTCCATTTGCCATGCCACAACAAGATGTAATAAGTCTGAGCGGGTTGCCCGTTTTGTGTATTTTGATGTTTCCAAACGCAACTCCTGGTCTCACTTCTTTATTTAAGGCTACGTTGACACAGTGTTAGACGAATTTTCGACGGGCCGAAAATTTGTGCGTTTAGGCATTTCGTTCACAAGGAAGCATGCCAAACGTATGAAAATTTGGACGCTCAAGCATTCAAAAATTTGAACACCAAAATCAAGGACAAATTTTTAGCTGGTGCAGTCAACTATTTGACCGCCGTGGTGTGAGCACCTATCACGTCCGAATTTTTATATGGTGAAGGAGTGGCTGCATGGATGCGTGGTAACTAAGTTAAATAACAATAAAGGGGTAAGTTTCTAAAGAAACTGTGGTGCTGTGTCGGTGGGAGAGTATAGCAGGTAATTAAGTGTTAACAACTGGGTTGAAAACGTAAATTAGCCACCGTAAAGGGTAAAAAAGCTGACGTTTCGAGCGTTAGCCCTTCGTCAGAGCAATAGACGAAGGGCTAATGCTCGAAACGTCAGCTTTTTTACCCTTTACGGTGGCTAATTTACGTTTTCAACCCAGTTGTTAACACTAAATTACCTGCTAAGTTAAATAACATGTTAACAATTTTATACAAAGGTGGAACATGTTGGTTTATTGATTGCGGTGCTGGTAATATTACAGCTTTGGTACATAATATCATCTTACAAATGTGTAGGACATGCCAAGCTTACCACGCATGTAGGTGACGTTGTGTTGGTATCTTGTTAATGTCAGAAAATCAAGTTAATCATTGCTCGTCCATCTGTAAATTGAAGACGTCGAAGCAGGGAAAACACTGGATTAGATCTGGGTGGACATCACTTTGGAGGGACAATTTTGTCAACAATACTGTCGTGTTGGATGAGTGGCGTGAAAACAGAAACAATCTCCAAACATGAGATCTGCAATTGATGTTGAGAAGCAGTTAGCTGTAACTTTGTACTATTTATCAGACGAGGGGAGATACCACAAGGTTGCTAATGCATTCGGCATCAGAAAATCAACTGTCTGAAACTGTTTGAAGAGTTTGCAGATGCATTTCAATTATCCCTGGGCCTGATTACATTAGATTACCAAAATGAGAAGAAGAAGTGTATGACGCAGTAGCCAATTTTTATGATGCTCATGGCTTTCCACAATGCATAGGAGCTGTTGATGGAACACGTGTATTTATTAAACAACCCTTAGAAAATGCAACTGCTTACATTAACCGGAAAAACAGATACTCATTAAACGTGCCAGCCAGCTGTGATTACAGATACTGTTTCACTGACGTCGTGATAAAATGGCTGGGTAGTGACTCCACAACTCCAGAATTTTCTGTAATTCTAAAATCAATGAAATGTTAAGAAATGACTCTATCCCATCTTTACCAAGGGTTCTAGTGCCTGACACTGATCCTGTTCCGATTTGTGTGCTTGGGGATCCAGCATACCCACTATTGCTTTAGCGGGGGTAATACATCACAAGAGCAGTTCTTTGGGTGGCACCTTTGTTCTGCACGCATGGTCATCAAATGCTTAGGGAGCACTGAAACGTGAGATGGACATAACTCTCAATGATTTATGTCATGTTATACATTCATGCTTTATTCTACACAACTACTGTGAGGTGAATGGTGATCATATATCCAATGAGGCTATTGACAAAACAATTAAGTATGACACGGAGTTTTAACCTGGCACTACAGCTACTAGGAATCAAGGTACAATGGCTACTAGGAGTAAACAGATTCGTAAAGTTTTTGTGGAATATTTCAACTAACAATGCTGCCAATCCAAATTGGCCAATTGCAAAGAATTTTCAAATAGGAAGTAAATGACTTTGCCTGGTGACTCCTTCTCAAAAGTTTGTTATTTCAGAGATCACACCTAACCGGCACCATTTGACACTCTGTTGTAGTTTTAAATGTTCAAAATTACTTCTACCCTTGCCTTTGATATTGTCAGATAGTTTCCTTTTCATACCAGTACAGCAAGATATCAGTTCTGTCCACCTTGGGCATGTTTTTATTCCAGGATACTTGTGTTGATCTTGCTAGGTAATAAAATAAAGATGAAAAACATTCTTGTGATTGAATGTTATTCAACAAGCATGAACCTTATGAAGTTAGAAAGTTAGTACTTACAAACATGACACTCAACAACTATTAATGGCAACAAGTAACATAGAAGAAATTTAACCAATTATATTGATGAAATTGTTACTGGTACAGTATAATGCACACAAAAACTGAAAATCTCTGAGGTAAATAGTGCAATAACAAGGTAAGCCTACCCATGTCTTTCTGCCTAGTGAGCAGGCAAACTGGCAGTGCATATAATAAACACAACTCAACTTTGTTAACAGAGTGCTAAAACAGTGCACAATCCAACAGTTAAGAGTAGACACAATGTGAATGTTAATGTTTAACACTTATTAAAATGAGAAGGATCCTGTAAATGCCAAACACCTGACATGTTGCTTTGCTGTTGCTGATATTGGGGATGGTTGTACTAACCCTAAGATGCTGGTTCTGCTGCATCATCATCCCCAGCATGTTGAATCCATTCTGCAATGTGGAGCTTAAAGAATGTAAACTAGCGGTAAAACTTTGCATACTTTCCATGTATTTTTCTTCTGACTTTTCAAGCTAATCGATCATTCTCTTTTTCAACTGGAGTTCTTCATGTCCAAGGGCTAACATTCTCTTTTCTGTTGCGGTTTTCGTCGTAAGCTTGGAATTTTTTTCCTTTTTTAGCTTAGAAATTAAGTTTCTTCTTGCATCAACAGTTTTTTCAACTGCATCCTTGGCACTTTCATCCCAGGTTGTCACACCAGTGCTATCCTCCCTTGCAGGGTCATTTGCTGCGAAAGGTAGTAGCCCCAATTCACTTTCGTCAGGTTTACCATCACTGGGTATCTCTTCCGCTGTCTCAATACCATTATCCATAGCTTCGACAGCCGGACATCCAGTCCATAGTTCAGCGCATTTGTCAAATAGTATTGTTACCACTCTTCCACCTCCGCTTCATCTTCCAGAATCTACAACTTTCTGATAACCGAACTTTATCCTCTTCAACTTTGCATTTATCTTTTCTTTGGAGAATATGCCAGTATCCTTACAGTTTGGAAACTGTGCTGGGTCTACTTCGAATTCATCGTTGTTTGAATATCTTTCAATGGAAAGTTCTTGTAATTCCTCATACCTGGTTCATATCGATTCCCATTCTTGATGTTTTCTCATTTTTATATGATAAAGCAACATTAAGCAGTAGTGCTGTCTCCTCATCCATCCAAGTGAAATACTCATTATCCATGCTACCATCCAAATTGGCTTTTCTCTTTCTGGAAGCCATTTTGCATTTGGTTAAAGAAATGTTGTGTGCATGAGGAGATGGTAAAACCACCGACAAGTGTCACAAACTTCATCCGGTTATCAGTTCCATCTGAACTGAAGGAAACTTTCGCACAGTTCCGTGTGAACAGAATGTCCGGTTGAAATTTTCGGCCGGTCAGAAATTTGTTTGGCATTGTGTGGATGTAGCCTAAAACCCGCTTAGCTACTTTGGGAGAAATCTCACCCTTTCCATGCCATTTGGAACACCAACTCTCCACTAATGCCAAATGTTTAGAGGTTGGATCCGATTGCAAAGATTTATAATGTAACTGGTTGTTGAGCTGACCAAACATTTTTTCCTCGTACTCCTTTTCATCAATTTATACAAATCAGGGGCCTTTGTCCTATATACGAATCACTACAATATAATTTTTAAGTTCTTTAAGCACAGCCTGTTCTTTTTTAGAAAGGTTATCACTAGCTTGCCTAATGTTCTCATGATTAATAAGATCATGTTATCCATTAGCTAAAAGTAATTCAAGTTCAGGGTACCTTGACATTAGAGGTTTTCATTTACAATCCTTTGGAACCCAAGGTAGGTGGCTAGGAACTGCCAAGTTGTTATCAGGATAGTTGTCAACGAAGAAAGCTGCTGTTCGTAGTCAAGTTTCAAATACTTTCAAGTCATCATATATGCTCTGTCAATTGATGTCCTTAGGCGTTGGGCAAAACAATGATCCTTTCCTCAGCAATTTGACCTGATCTGCATCCATGGACATACTCGAAAGGTTAACAGGGTCCAACTGGTGTAGCTGATCCAATTGAGGGTGTTGGGCAATCTGCGTTTTTGGTGGAAATGCTGACGTTTCCTTAAGAGCCTGCTCCACCTGTTGTAGCATCGACTGCTTCTGGTTGTGGGTGGATTATCTGTCACAGTGGCATTGGGTAAATTCAATCCAGGATCGAGAGGAATAGTCTTAAGCCACTAGCATTTTTCCCTTCCTTTCAGGGTGTGGAGTAGAGTGGCGTTTTCACTCTTAACCCGTTCCCGTCCAAGGGTGACAGAGTGTAATACTACCCCATCTACCCAAGGCAAGGGAACCAAAATCAACACAAAGTAACACTACAAATTTTAATCAATATATCAGAAACTACTCATTTATTCAAGAAACAATGCAAAGAAACTTTGTTCCTAAGATAATAAACTTTCCAATACTGTCAAAAATATTTTCTTTTATGCATGCATTTAGCAAATATTAAGAGCTCAAATTGAGTAAATAGAAATCTCAACCATCCATGTTGCTCATGAACTCATCCATGTCTCACAGAAAATTGTTACATTTAAGGACAAACTACATCTAACTAATCTATTGAATGGAGAAAATAGGTGATAGAGAATTATTAGTGCTATCTTGGACTGACTTGGTGGTCAATTCTTCAAAAATTCGTCACAAAAAAAATCATCACAAAAAATCAGAATTTTTACAAGCTCGAGTTTTTGAATTTCGTGCCAATGTTCAAGCGAGATTGTTCACAGTATGGTTCTTAAAACAGTCTAAACAAATGCGTTTGTGCAAAGTTCACACTCCATTCGGCACCACATTTCCTTGTTTCGCTTTAAACAGCACTTACAGTGACCTTTAGAGAACTTGATGGGCCAATACCCTCCTTCTAGGTGCCCAGAACTTGCAGACAATCACTGTGCCAAAAAATTTCCAATAAGTAACTTCACAAGATCTAAACGAAAGGCTAGTTGGGTTCTTGATCAGTGATGCGGGGACAGTTTCTCCAAAATATAAGCATTTACAATGGCAACATCAACAAAGAACCACATGAGACAACGCCACCACTTTTTCGATTTTCTTCCAGCCATGTAGTAGCCCCATGTCTGATCGTTCAAGTCTACACTGCCCATGTTGTTGTCGGGATCGGACTGAGAGCTCAAAAAATATATTGGCTTCTTATCTTTCCATACAGTAACAACAATGTTCTCTTTACGAAGGAACAACGACTCTCCTTGACAAAGTCGCTTGACTCTTTGAGTCGAAGGGGCAATTGCACAGGGGATACCTTGTCGATTTCCACGGACGGTTCCACAGACATAAATTTGATCTTGAAGCAAATCTTCCGCAAGAGCAAGAGAATTGAAAAAATTATCGACAAAAACATGGTGATTTTTGCCTACCAAGGATCGAGTAAGATTGCGGACATGGCATGTATTGTTTAAGGGAAAGTCTTCCTTTAAAAGGAATCATTGCCTCATTGATCGAAATATTTTTCGACAGCCTGTACTCGCTTTTAATAGCCTCTACAACAGAATCGAGAAGAGGTTGCACTTTGAACAATTTGTTGTGGTTTGCGTACCCACGTGGCAATTCTCTTCTCTTATTGTTTAGATGAAGATATTGTGATATTTTGGCAAATGGTTCCTTGGAAAAATCTTTTGCACTTCTGGGAAGTGGTTTTTCGGTATCAATTTCACACCAAGCAAGGTCTGGTTTTGTTACCATAGCTTGCCATGCATAACAATTCGTTTCATCTGCAATTCTGTCAAAATTGCTGTCCTTAAACATTAGATTAAAAAATTTTATGGTCAAATAACCTTGAACGTCCCTGACCAGGCTGGTATTCGCGACGAACGGATTAACAACAACTGGACCAGGATCCTCGTTCCACTCTTGTTCATCTTCTTTGCCACTTTCCTGATCGCTAAGATTGAGATCTGGCAAATCCTCCATGTCAACTGACGAAACAGAAATGTCAGATTCTGACTTGTGATTATTTCTTTCAAACTCCGGTTCAATAGTGAAGCCAATGAACTCTTCTTCCTCGCTATCTGAATTGAAAAGTGCTGCCATTTTAAAACTTCACAAACAAATTTCAACTCGCAATTTCTCAATAAATTCATATGAACACCACCCCTGAAAGTTGGCTTTGGTACACACGTGTGCCGTATGGCACGGTCGGACAGGAAAGGGTTAAGACCATTCCATAGAAAAAGAGCTGAGTCTATGCTTAGTCTCGAAAATAGCTGTTGCCTGTGAAGTCTGAGCTCCTGTTGAAGAAGGTTAACTTTCTGTTGGGAAACTTGGAGTACCGCATCGCAAATGTCCTTTAATGTGTGTTGAAGAAAGTTTTTGCTTGTGTTGTGCGCGTCTTCACTGCCACGTACTCATGCTAATACTTGTGCTGTAGACACCCCTATTACCGTTTTGCTTATGCTTGCACTTATGTCTCAGTGAAAAATGGTTTTAACGCCCACAGGTTCGTTCCAAACCTAGATGTTTTCAGTTGATCGAAGAAAATAAGAGGGAAAGTTGATCGTAGTAATTTGATCAGAACAAACAATTTATAATCACAGTATTGAGTCAAATAACTCTGCATTAGGGGAATGAGGACGGTGACACTTTTTTTTTTCGTAAGGGGTCAAGGTGAATCTAAGCCAAAGAGAAGTCGCCGAACAAAAGATTTAAGTGAGCAGTCAGTTTTGCTTGCACTTAAGATATACAAACAACATGAAATAAAAATTCTAAGCGCTATTTTACAGAGTAACTTTAAAGGTTTTAAATTCTCCAAGCATATCCAAACATATCCAAACATAACAACAGGCAAAGACCAAACCACAACACTGCGAACTCTGTGTCCTATATGCTATGATATGGGTGCTTGCAAGTGTGTACTAAATTGAGGGTAGTTCACTGATTCGCCTGCTTAAAAAAACAGTCAAAAGCTCAACAAGCCCTTGATTCTGTTTGAAAATAAGCGCTGTTACAGCTGCGTTTCAACTACAGTAAAGGTTTCTGTATCCACTGTTGTCCATTTTAAACAGTGACGCTTAAACGAGTGAATACTTCTATATCGAGCGCTTTTTAACTAAGATCGATGAACGATTTTCTGTCTTAGAACTCAAGAGTGGGCTTCAGTGATCTCTTTCTCTAAATGATTAAGTTGATGAAAAATCAACTAGCGCTTGAAGCATGGATTATCAGCTCAGTGATCAGTACAAAAAAATACTACAGCAACAAAAAATAAGAACAATAACAATACTTTTATTGAGAAGCTCTCGTCATATAGACAATCATATTAACTTAAACTGATCAATTACCTCTTTCATGGATGTGAAAATAAGAACTAAGATACTATCTGAATCTCATTAAACCCTTTCCACCATACATTAATTCAACGATTAAACCATCCAATGATTAACGTCAATCAAATTAAAACTGCCGATAGAAAATCCATTTACTTCTGTTAATCAATTATACAGTCCTTAGTGCTCCTTAAGGTGATCATGATTCCTCAGAAATAAAAGATTCCGAAAGATGTTTTTAAAACGCAATAAAAAGGATAGGTCGCAATTCTCTCAAAAAGAGATACGATGAACCAAACTTGCCTACGTCATTCCCTCGGTTCGAGTTACATTTTGCGTTAGCTGGAAGCAATGATTTTTAAGGAAATACTTCCGCAACAGTGTAATATATAGTTTACGGGAAAAAAATACACCATTTTCAACTACCTCGACTGAAAACGTACGTTCCAGGAGTCGTTGTCTCGAAGTCATAATTTCCATCCTCGAGTGAAGGTTCCCTGCACGCTTTTAGCTTTATCCTTTTTTTTTCCTTCTGAAGAATTATTTGTTTATATTCTTCAACTTAACGATAATCATTTTGTGCAGTTAACCTAGCAATGAAAAATATAGGTCACCATGCTCTTTTAAGAGAGAACGAGCATTTAGGTGCACGCGCTCATTTGCGCGCGCGAACCTAACACTCGAACGGAACGCTATAATTGAAGTATACTTTATATTATATTAACTCATCAAGAACTCAACAATGAAAGGCGAACACTTTCATATGTTCCCTAATTTCCACATACATGGCTGGTCTTAAGCATAATATATTTAACGTTATCTGTTAAAGTAGTGCCTTAATGTCTTAAATTTTTTTACTCTGTGCGGATTGTAATATTTAAAGTTCGGAAAAATGCTTTCATATTTATACTTAGTTGACCAATAATCTGTTTGAAACTTAGAAAAAGCAAAGTACGTCTCAAAGCAAACTCAAACAAAGTTTTAGCTATTCAGCAACAAGCCGGAAAGCTTGATTACAACCCGCGCAAAAATTAAAGGCATTATGTTACTTAATTAAATCATCTATGAGTCATTTCGAAATAATAATTTTGACGTCGTAAATCCAACATTATGACGTATTTAGCCCATACGGCTTTTAAAGCCCCGGCCAACATGCCAACACAACATATCGCAACATTGCTTGGCGCAACATGTTGCATGCGTTTGACCACCGTGTTGCAATATGTTGCAACATGTGGGGTGTTGTTGGCTCAAATTTGACCAGTTTCAAACTTGAGCCAGCAACACCCAACATGTTGCAACACGGTGGCCAAACACACGCAACATGTTGCGCCCAACAGTGTTTCGATATGTTCAAACCTAATCAGCAGCTGTCTTTTTCTTTTGACATTTAGTATAAATTGTCAGATAATTGCGCATGCTTGACTACAGTTGGGAAGACGATTTTCTTGCTGTGGTCTAAATAGACAAATGTTAACGAAAGTCCTAACGAAAAGGCCTGAAACATTTTGTGCTATTGCACGCAGTAGTGATCTTCATACTAGTGATCCTCAAAGGACTAAATTACGGTGTAAACAAAGTCAGACTGTATTGACCGGGGGCTGACCAAATGGCTAGTAGCAAAGTCAGACTGTGTACAGACCAAATTGCTAGTTGAAGAGATTGGATGGCTTGAAAGCAGAAAAAGTGGGCCCTGCTTTTTTGCTAACGGGCAATTGATTTTCCAGACAATGTAGACGTGCTATGCTTTACAACATTGCAATTGTATGCAACAATTAAATAGGTGGACACACCTTGCGATTAAGCGATAGCATGCAACATTGCACCATCTTTCAGGGCCTTCAGTTTTTCATCAGAATTCTCATAGCATGGTATTGTGTTTGTCTGCTTACATGAACAGCACGTAAAATGAATTTCTATGTCACTAAATGAAATAAATTTGTACTGCAATCTGTGGCTTTTGAACAATGCTTTCCAGAATTACACATTAAGTTTTAATACGTTTTAGCTAAGGAAAAGGGCAAAACAATTCATTTCATGTGCCTTTTTCATGAAG
>CALNXJ010000036.1:1460000-1612500 GCA_942486045.1 Pocillopora meandrina
CATTACACAGTATCAAATTATAAGCTTAAGCAAATCTGAAGGCCATAAATCATGTTTTGGATGAAAATTTATTTTCGTGACAGATTGTACATTTGACCATTAGAAGAGCCAGATTATTGAAAAGGAAAGCAATACGAGAAACAAACATATGGACTTTTCGTACATTTGTAATTGTGACTAATGAAAACAAAGGGTTGAACGTTTTGCTCAGTTGTGAGTATAAACAAGCCAACCAACAGCAAACTTACCTCTTTAAAGCTTTCATGTCTTCTTCTTTGTATTTGGTTAAAATCCGATCCATTTTTTCACGGCAGCCTCTTCCCTTAAGCTCAACGGTACATGAATCCATAGAAAATGCTTTGCCGAGTCTCCTAGCTACTGCTTCCCACTCATCAGGTTTCTCGGGGTTGTGTTGAGCTACTTCCTTGGCAAGTGCCAGCTCGTGTCGAGCCTCTGGCCAACAAAATGGAGCCATTCTAAATTTATTTTTCCATGTAGAAATAGAAGAAATATCAATCAGTGAAAACAAAAGAAATTTACGGTAACACTGGGTTATCTAGCAGTAAAGAGCTGTAAATTCTTACATAGTTCTTCTTGCAAATTTACGGCCGCTATTTTGAATTAGCAGCAATGAATGGCACTTGTTTTCAAGATTCAATAGCATTTACCAAAGTTAGCATTTCGCCCGAATTTGTGCCTCTGTTAATGAATAAAGACTTGCTCCACAAGATTTTCGTATCGTTACGTGGGATAAAACAAGAATTGTACGCTAAAAGCTTTCAGGTAAATGACATACGTGAAAACCTACCTCTCCACGTTGAAAACTCACGTCGTAAACCTCAAACGTGACCCGAAGGGCTTGTCACGTGACCTCCAGAGGTTAGAGGTTCGAGGTAAACTCGGATCTAAAACTCTCTAATGATACGATTCATGTCATTGTTGACTACAGAGTTGGCATACGCCCTTTCAATGTTGATAAGTGCAATGTTACTGACACGTTGTTGCCCCATGGTGCTGCGGAGGTAAGTTTTCAATCTGCGCAACGCACTGAATGATCGCTCTGCTGAACACAATGTAGCAGGTATCACTGCAAGGATATGCACCACACTGGAAAACTCTGGAAACATATCGAATAGATCATTCTCGCGCATTGTCTCTAGCATTTCTGAAACAGTCATGTAGCCCAATCCGCGCACATGACGAGAACTCGCGTACATTTTCTGCTCGGCTTCCAGAATCTCACCGTCGATGTTGTAAAACTTACCAATGCGGGAGAAGCTTTCTTTATCAGGTGTTTCACTGTGGCAGATATTTCCCAAAGCAAAGAGGATTTCCTGGTCATTTCCGCTAAACCTGAGCTCAAGCTCGGACAGCACCTTGTCGATGGAAGCATAGTAGGTGTTACTACAGTGGTGCGATTCGGGTGTCAGCTGCGTTTGTTGTTGCGCGTGTTCACCTACAAGGGCTTGAAGGCGGCGCGATGGCATCTGTCTGGGTGCCCTGGCCTCTCGTAATTCAAACTCAGAATTGGTCAGCCACTTCTTAATTTTCAGACCCATTGCTGATGCTAACTGCCATACGCTGTTGAAACTTTCTTTGTTCCGACACTGGCGTATGGTCTGAATGGTCATGTTGGCATTTCTACGAGCGGAGATGACGTCAACCGTCTTCCCCTGAAGATATCGACACAAACTACTGGTGTTGCTCAGGATTACTTTCAGCAAACACAGTCCGAAGATAAACTCCAAGTCACAAATGACGGTCAACAAGGCTCTGCTCTCAGAGTAGGTTTTCAGATCTTTGTCTGCAGACAGCGTGAGCAGGGCTTTTACAATACGTTCCATTTGCCCGTATACAGCTTTTACGGCTTCCCACTGGCATGACCATCGCGTGGCACTTAATGACTTCAGCGTCAGTTTCAGATCCTCGCTTTGTACTTCTGTGTCACTAAACAGGGTGTGTCGTTTGGGACTCGCATCTAAAAAGTTGTGCAGAGCCTGGATAGTCCCCAAAGCGTTTCGCAGTGGTTCAATCTGTGTCATAGTATCCTGAAGTGCGAGGTTGAGCACATGCCAACAGTGCAGTGCATAACAGTGGACGTAGATACCGAACGGGGAGCACTCTTCCATTCTTGTCGAGAGTCGTTTGTGTACACCATTCATGTTAGCAGCCCCATCGAATGCTTTACCAACAATGTTCTTTAGGTCAAGATTGAGTTCAGTGATAGAGGATTTCACCAGTTCATACAGTACTTCTCCTTCGGTTGATTTCGTGGAGTAGAAACCAATGAATGCTTCCTTCTTCATTCCATTCAGCGCAAAACTAAGGCAAAGTGAAACTTGTTCTGTTCTGCTAATGTCTGATGCTTCATCCAAGATGATACCATACCATCCGCTGGCTTGCACATCGTTTGTGATACGCTCGCGAATGAGATCGGCAATAATTTGTAGCATTTTGTTTTGTATCACAGGAGATGTCCACTGCGCGTGCTTCTGAAGCTGGCTATTTAGTTTATCCTTTAGCCAAGCTATGTCCTTGCACTGCAAGTGAATTAGTTCCAGAAAATTACCGCTATTTACATCACTGCTATTACTCAAACCATCACGTTGTTCATCGTGACCACGCTGGGTGATGTTCTGCTGGGCCGTAAACATGAGACATTCAATGATAACTTTCAGGTAGTCACGATTTTCCTTCACATTTTGCTTGTGTGATTCCTGGAGTTTGCTCAGTATTGAAGTATTTCTCTTCTTATTTGCTCTACTATCAATCCATTTCGTCATGGCCGTTTGATGGTTCTCACTCTTGTGGTGTTTAGTAAGACGCTCTGGCTTCTTCCAATTGTCAAACGTGAAATCGTGGGCATTCAAGTATTTCTGGCATGGGTAGCAGCACACTTTCTTAGTTTCAAAGTCGTAGCTCAGCCATGGATATCGTTTGTACCAGGCTGGGTTGAAATCTCTAGAAAAAGATTCACTTCCAAATTTTTTTGGGTCGTAGCACTTCAAAATCGGTTGCTGAGGACTCTTATCTATATCACTGGACGTTAGGCAAGTACCACTACATAAATCTGTATCCAATGACGAATTGTGCGCACCATCCACAATATATGACTTATCTGGAGCACCATTATCCGTGATAGCTGACTTAAGTGACTTTTCTGGAACACGATTATCTATGACAACTGAAATGGACATATCCCTATAAGTACGATGCACGATGTCAGAGTTAGCACCGTTATCGACAATTTCTGTCGTATCTGGAGCACTAGTACTATTGTCAGCACCATTATCTATGCTTTCCCTATCCACGATCTCTGACGTATCCGAATTACCTTTATCCATGATTCCGGATTCATCCGTCAGACCAGCATCCATAGATTCTGACATAGCTGGAGCACAACAAGCACCATTATTCACTTGAATCACCTCAATTTCTGACTTTTCCAGGGCAGTATCTGAAGAATCCACTACTATATCTATATGGCTGTCATTTTGAAGATCTGAGCCAACGCCTTCGGCATCAATTCTATTCCGTCACCGCACTGAGGGCTCACGTGAGATAGCAATGCGCCTGCGCGAACTCAGTGTGTTGCCGCCTTTGGAGCGAACGGATGTTTGTTTTTTCAACACGCTGAGAATTTTTAGTTTTAAGCGATAATTCGCAAAAAATGCCCGAGACCTCGGATAAATCTGAGCTTAAGGGCGAGAAAGACAACTTAAAAAGGAAAAGTAGTGGCTCTAGAAGCGAACACATTGAAGCAAATGTTAGAATCATCGAAAGAGGTGATGGCGCCGATGGCGCCAAAACTGACTCACATGGTTTACAAGAGCTGGCCGCTACGCTGAGACAGGGTTTCACCCAGATGTCTCAAGATTTATCCAAGACTATTGCTGAGTCGTTCAAACAGTTTCAGTCAGACTTTGAAATACAATATGTTGACACGGAGGAAGAACAGGAGGCAAAATCTGCCGAGAATGACCACGAGGTCAGCGAAGAGCCCCCACGAAGAAGAAGCGACATGACAAAACTACGAGCTTAGAAAACTGACAAAGCTGGCAATCAACGGGGTAATGGGACCAGGAGACGGGCCCAAGTGTAAACACAGAGTCCGGTGCCCAAGATGTGAAGAGAAACAGGAAAAGTTGAACAAGTATCACAGACCAGAGAACTGTGAATTCTTGACAAAATCGAGTCAATCAACCAGTATGGGACCACCTTACTCCAACAGTCCGGTCCCAAGATGTTAGACTGCAAAAGGTGCAGACATCCATCTTCAAAGGGAATGCGCATTGACAAATATGATCGACAAACTCCTTGAGCACTTGTCGTCACTCCCTAGGGGAAACGACTTTCTTCAAAAGTCAACAGATGCACTTACATTGTTCGCTAATGCAAACAGTTAACTCAATCAAAGACGAAGGGAATTTATTAAACCGGATTTACACGAGGAATACAAACATCTTTGCTCCTCGTCGGTTCCGATCACTGACCAATTGTTTGGCAATGATCTCCCGAAACAAGTGAAAGAATTGACCGAGGTCAATCGAGTGGGAAAGAAAGTCTCCACACACAGTGGTCGATCAACGAACAAGCCTGATTATCACAGGCACAACTCTTACGCACATAGCCGCGGACGCTCAGGAAACCAACATTACAGGAAGCCTTTTTTAGGCTCGTGGAAAAACGACCACAAACATCCTCCGAACTTCAAGAGGAAGAAGGAGGGGAAGTCAAAATGAATCAGACTGCTAACAACGTTGGGGTAAGAAATGTGTCAGAGCAACCTAATAAAATTACAGGTGGAAGACTGAAACAATTTACCTCTCAGTGGCAATGCATAACCTCAGATCCTTTCATACTTAATAGTGTGAAAAATTATAAAATTGAGTTTGAAAATGGAGAGCCAATGCAGTTTATGCCACCAAAAGAAATAAATTTTACAAAACCAGAGCAGGAGGTCATTGACAATGAAATTGATAAACTGCTGACCAAAGGTGTGATTTCAGAAACCACACATTGCCCTGGTGAATATATTTCTACTATATTCATACACCCTAAGAAAGATGGAGGGTTTAGATTAATTCTAAATTTGAAGAATTTGAATGAACATGTGGAGTATCAACATTTTAAGATGGATACCTTACAATCGGCAATAAGGCTTATGACTCCAAACTGTTATATGGCCTCAGTAGACCTGCGTGACGCATACTACTCTGTGCCAATTCACAAAGATGATCAAAAATATCTGAGGTTTTGCTGGAAAGGTAGATTGTTTCAGTTTACATGTCTACCAAATGGTCTGGCCTGTGCACCTCGACTCTTCACAAAAATCCTTAAGCCAGTGTATGCTACGCTGTGCCAGAAGGGTCACCTAAATGTAGGCTATATTGATGACTCTTATTTACAAGGGGAGAGCGTGGAGGACTGCCAAGCCAATATTAATGATACCTGTGACTTATTTTCAACATTGGGTTTTATCCTACATCCTGATAAGTCGGTCTTACAGCCAGTTCAAGTCCTTACATTTCTGGGATTTGTCTTGGATTCAGTTAATATGACTGTCTCCTTAACACAGGAAAAAATCCAGCGCACAAGGGAAAGATGCAAGAAAATGATGGAGCTTGTTGAGCTCCCAATCCAGGAACTAGCTAGCTTTATAGGGCTTTTAGTGTCAAGTTTTCCTGGAATCATATATGGACCACTGTATTATAGACAACTTGAGAGGGATAAAACTACAGCCTTAAGACAAAACTATGGCAATTATAATGCTCAAATGAGATTATCCCAAGAAAGCTTTTCAGAGATAAAGTGGTGGTATGATAACATACAGACAAATAACTACCCCATATTATTGCCTAATTCAAAGGTTGATGTAATAATTTACACCGATGCATCAACTAAAGGATGGGGAGCTGTCAAAGAGACAGAGAAAATAGGGGGTAGATGGTCAGAGGAAGAAGCAAAATATCACATTAATTGTCTGGAGCTGTTAGCTGCAATTTTTGGACTTAAGGCATTTTGCAAAAATGAGCAAGGCATTCACGTTAAGATTTACTCTGATAACTCTACAACTGTGAACTATATTAATGCTATGGGAGGTGTACATTCTAGGGAATGTCACACTATTGCTAAAGATATTTGGCAGTGGTGCATAGAAAAACAAATATGGTTAACAGCTGCTCATATCCCAGGGACCAAAAATGTTGAGGCAGATCGGGAATCACGCGTTTTCTCAGACAACAAGGAATGGATGATAAGATCTGATATTTTCCAACAGATCACAGATATCTGGGGGGAGCCCTCCATAGACCTCTTTGCATCCAGACTAAATCATCAGGTTCCATGCTATGTATCCTGGAAACCTGACCCAGGGGCAGCTTTTATTGATGCATTTTCTGTAACATGGGATAAACACTTGTTCTATGCTTTCCCTCCTTTCAGCTTAATTGCAAGATGCCTACAGAAAATACAAACCGATTGTGCAGAGGGATTGATGATAGTTCCAATGTGGCCAACCCAGAGTTGGTATCCCAAACTTCTTCGCATGTTAGTGGCTGCTCCAAGAGTGTTACCACAACAACGAACTGCCTTACAAATGCCGGGGATGCCACAAGAAGTCCACCCCCTATTCAGGAAAATGGTTCTGATTGCATGCAGATTGTCCGGCAGTCCTATGAGACACAAGGAATTTCTCAAAAGGCAACCTCCATCATCTTACAGTCCTGGAGGAAAGGAACTACAAAGCAGTATTCATCTTACATCAAAAGATGGACTACATATTGTCATAAAAAACAGATTGATCCAGTTTCTGCCACTGTCCCCCAGGCACTAGATTTTTTAGTGGAGCTATTTGAGTCAGGCATCGGTTACAGTGGTATTAACACTGCAAGGTCTGCTCTATCCAGTGTCTTAAAGTCTAAGCCAGGGTCGAAACCACTGTTGTTAAGTTTGAAGCTTACCCGGACAACCCTAACATTTGTGTTGTCACTAACTTGAAGGGATATCTTAATCGTACCTCTTCTCTACGTGGAGGTGCACAACAATTGTTTATTAGTCATTAGAAGCCATTTAAACCAGTTTCCCGGGACACCATCAGTAGATGGGTCAAAGCTGTAATGCAAAAGTCAGGAATTGATGTAAACCTTTTCAAGCCCCACAGTACTAGGGCTGCTGCAACATCTAAGGCTTTGTTGAAATCTGTACCATTAGAGCACATCTTATCAGTTGCAGGATGGAGCTCATCTGACACTTTTGCAAAGTTTTATAGCAAGCCTGTTATCAACACAGATAGCTTTTCTAACGTTTTGTTACAAGAGTAAAGTTAATAAACTGTTTTTGACCAATATGACTTGCTTGGTTGGTCATTACTCTGTTCATGTGTGCAGTGGGCTTTGAAGTCTCACGTGAGCCCTCAGTGCGGTGACGGAATAGAATTGGAAAATTAAACGAGACTTACCTGTAAGTTGAAGTTTGATTGAAATTCTATCCGTCACCAAGCACTGAGGGATTACGTGCCCTCCCTTTTAAGGCCCTCCCATTTTGCTGGTCAGGGTTTTCTTTCCCCTGCACACATGGCAAGTGCTTTAAAAACTGAGTTCGCGCAGGCGCAATGCTATCTCACGTGAGCCCTCAGTGCTTGGTGACGGATAGAATTTCAATCAAACTTCAACTTACAGGTAAGTCTCGTTTAATTTTCCAATTTTACTGCATTTAACCATATTGGTAATGGTTTCATCGCCGCCAGTGAAACCTAGTTGCAATTGATTTGGCACACGAGAAATAGTAAATTTAACTTTCTTGCCTATATGCTTGTTTCTTGCATGAGCGTCTTGGTACTCGGCAACGATTTCTTTTTTGCATTCGGGGCATTTAACACGATGGCGATAGGCCAGTTTTCGTTTCTGTGGCGATGGATTTGACATGTCTAATATGGGACAAGGAGAGTTCTACAAGAAAATGCATGCAAGATGCGTATTTGTTTCCACTTTCACGTCACTTTTTACGAAACTACAGGCGTGAATCTCACTAGCTTTATGAACGTAAAGCCCATGGTAAAGCCAGTTAAATTCACACGAGACAGTGGTTTCCTAGCACATGACCCAGATCTTCTGAAAGTCTCCAGTCGATAATCTACAATATGATTCTAGAAAGCTATGCCGAAATTGATTCTAATAAATTTACAACACCAGCTAGTAAAGTGCAGTAAAGTATGTACAGTGCCCAAAAACAAAAACAAAAAATACAAGTACGTATTTCAACTTATGATCCTCTTTACTAATGACCAAAAGCTCGTCACGTGCTAGGCAACCGCTGTCTCGTGTGAATTTAACAGTTTTCACTGTCGCGTAACTTTTTACGAAACTACGGGCGTAAATTTAACTGGCTTTAGGCACTTAAAGCCCATGGTAGAGCCAGTTAAATTCACACGAGATAGTGGTTGCCTAGCACGTGACTCAGATCTTCTGAGAGTCTCCAGTCGATAATCTACGATATTATTCTACAAAGCTAGGCGGAAATTGATTCTAATTAATTTACAACACCAGCTAGTGCAGTGCGGTACAGTACAGTACAGTACAGTACAGTACAGTACAATGCCCAAGAACAAACACAAAAAATAGAAATATGTATATCAACTTATGACCCTCCTTACTAATGACCAGAAGCTCGTCACGTGCTAGGCAACTGCTTTCTCGTGTGAATTTAACTGGCTTTCCATTTTTAAATTCAGGTAAAAATAGAAAATTTCTCTCTATTTCAATAAAAAACTTGAAAACATCTTTAAAAACTGGCTTTGCCCAAATTTCTCTTGCTGCCCAAAAAATCTGAATTGTCCAAAATTTTGGGGGGGGGGCTGCAGCCCCCCCGGCCCGTACTCCTATGCAATGTATGGTGTACTCGACCCTCCACTCCAGCTTTCTTAAATATTGATCCAATCGCAGAGGTGATCTGGCTTGACTGTAATTTGTTCCCCGCCCATGAAAGGAACAATGGCTGCTTTCCTTCCGTTTGCGACCAGGAAGCTTGGAGCGCATTTCCTTCAGAAAAATATTAAGGCAGTTGTATAAATGCACCGTCAGGACTACTTGAGCAGGGCCGTGAGTATCTACTGTTTTATGCTCAAGAACTTTCACAACATATCGGTCACCTTCCATCTTAGCGCGCCGAAATTCCTGCACGGTCATAAAAGCAACTACCCTTGACCTGTTTGCATTGTCAATCATAATCTGAGCTATGAGGTAGTCTCTAACAAGTGTGTACCTTGCCTGTGTAATTTCCACATTGTGTTTTCCAGACAGTTTTCCTAGAATAACAACGGCATCTCATGTAGCCTGGCTCGTCTCAAATGCCTTCACCGTTTCTGGAGTTATCAAGGCACTCACATCCTCCTCCTGTCTCTCCCATCTACGTTTTGTGGTATGCCGTTTGTATGACGCTGACCATTTGTTTAGCTTGTCACGCAGGATAATGATGTTATCTTTCTCAAAGTTGACGTCACTTGGGTTGTCTTCCAATAAAAAGGAACAGAAGTGTTGAAGACTCGTCAAATATGACTTAATTGTAGCAGGATGGTATTTTTCCTTTGCATTGGGTAGAGAAACATCTCTGATCTCTTTCTTGTGGAGTAAACATTCAAGTCCCTTACCCAATGTTCAGATAATTCTTTTCACTTGAGCGACATGCTGCGTTGCAGTTTTTTGGTCCTTTTGTTCCCCATCAGGAGACAACATCCAGTTACAAAATTGGTTCAGGACTTTGGTTTCAGTCTCTGAGTTGTTTCTGGCTACGGAGTTTGCCATCTCTGTGCTCTCTGTCATCTCTGCCAACGGAGTTTACCATCTCTGTGCTCTCTGTCATCTCTGCCAACTCGTTTTCTGGTGGCGATAAGTCAAATACGTCTTGTTTCTCATCACAGTCATAACTTTGGACATTTAAGAGGAACCCGTCTTCTGAATTGTCGCCAGTATCTTCGAGCTCTTCACCTCTCACTACGAACTCTGGAGTGAGCCTTTGCATCCGCCCCATTTCTTCTTTCATATGCATAAAAGCATGAGGTTTGTCCTTAGAAACAACCTTTGCGAGGGAAAGATACTTTTTATACTTCGGATCTTCTCTTTTTAGTTTATGTGTTCTCTGAAGGTGTTGAGGCAATCTCTCTGTAATTACCATACACCCAGGTAAAGGACATATTTTTCTCTTTCGATTGGGCTTCGGCTTGGTTTTCTTTTCCTCACTTTTTTTTACGGCTGTGATTTCCAGCAGAAGCTGCTTCTTGACTGGCAAATTCATACTTCTTGCGGAGCTTGAATCTTGATAGTGCCGTTCTAGCATATTCTGCATGCCACTTGTGGACGTTGTGGAGGTGCTTTGGGAGGTGAACAACATTGGCGTAACAATTTGGTACTGGGCACGGCTTCTTCTCACGCTTTCCTTCGTTCTTGATGTTCTTTTCGTTACATTCTTCATTTGCATCACTTTCCCCTTTTTCAGGCCAGCTCTTGTTGCCGTCAGAACCAGTTTCAGAAGACTCGTCCGTATCACTAATCTTCTTCCTTGCCTAGTTCACCAAACTCTTTGTCGTTACAATTTGGTACTGGGCACGGCTCTGGCTTCTCACACTTTCCTTCGTTCTTCACCTTTTTGCCGGTAAATGCTTCATTCGCATCACCTTTCTCTTTTTCAGGCAAGCTGTTGCGGCTGTTAGTACCACTTCCACCAGTCTCGTCCGCTTCACTGTAATCTTCTTCCTCGCCCAGTCCACTAGACTCTTCGTCTTCGTTTTGAAGGTGGCTAAAGAAATCGGCTTGAAGCGCTGTCCACTTATGTCTTAAGGTAAACTGTTTTTCCCTGTTCTAAAAACAGAGTGAAAGCAAGTTAAAATCTTATACCTCAGTCGTGACATATTGTTCTTCTTAAAACGGAAGTGTCTATACCTATAAGCACCTATAAGGAGGAGTCAACTTAAAGTTTTTCTATATATTCTGTTACAGAGCAATTAAAAGAAAGATGACCTTTTAGTACATTTATTTCACCCGTGTTACATTTAAGTTTCTGTATATACCCCCTTTTTGTATTGAATGGCTTGTAATAAAAAAATAAATAAATAAAACAACAACAACAAGCATAAAAATGTAGGAACAAACAGAAAGCAGTTAATAATTATAAAGAGTCTCTTTAGAGTGTGCAAAATCCTGAACGGAGTCTGACGCCGTGTAAATTCATGGTCTTTTATGTAACGAACAAATCATTAAACCAGAAAGTTTAAATGTCTTTTTGACAGCCATGAAATGAACCTGGTAGTCCTCTTAGGTCATTTTACAGACCGAAAATTTTACTATCATATCCAAAGTGTACAGCCAAATGACCATGTCCCCACAATGTTACCCAGATTCTGTGTAAGTACACCAGGGATTGGGATTAGGAATAACTGTTTTACTTGATGATACCAAGTGACCACGTCCCCATAATGTTACATAGATTTTGTGTCAGATCCTATCTGTTGTATTCCTTGCTTTAACTTAATTTGCTGTAATCTGGCAACTGTCTAGTGTGACTAGCCATACCCTTGTCAGCCCTTGATATTATTATATTCACAATAAATTATTAATTTTAGCCTTTAAAGAGCAATTCCAACTAATTGCACTTCTTGTAAATAAACAACCTGGTTTGTTATATCAGTACATGCAGTAACTGCCCATTGTGACCAGCCTTACCATTGCCTGTTGCCTTTTCATCCTGGCACCTTTTGTTCCTCCTGGAGTCACCAGCTTCTTTTAATGCACTTCTATCAGCATTTCTCTCATCCTCATCACCTCTTGATGCATGCAGTTTCTTGGACTCTTCAACACTAGTGCTCTCATGGGGTCTCTTTACATTATCTATATAATAGAGTTTTTAAGTTCATATACTAGTGAGTGAATAATTACTTTTCATTCTTATTCATACATATTCGTTTTCTTACTCTTCAGTACATGTTTAGTTAAGGAATTGTTTTAGGTAACCGGACACTTGCCAGTTTTGAGTAAGCTGGATTACAGGAGTACAATACATTAACAGTACTATGTATTTTCCTTTCCATGATATTGATTTGGTTTTTCAAAAATGCATTTGCATTACCTGCCAAGATTCTTTTCACATTGTTGATAGAATGTAATACCAGAAGAACAAAGCCTAAGGAAAAGCACACAAACTGTCAAACTCCAAGGAGCTGACCATGTCCCCACAAGATTGATTTCATATTGTTGATATAATGTAATACCAGAATAACAAAGGCTGAGGAATAGAACAGAAACTGTCATAATCCAATGAGCTGACCATGTCCGCACAATGTTACCTAGAGTCTGTACACCAGGGATTGGGATTAGGAATAACTGTTTTACTTGATGAGACCAAGTGACCATGTCCCCATAATGTTACATAGATTTTGTGTAAGATCCTATTCGTAGTATTCCTTGCTTTCACCTCATTTTCTGCAATGTGGTAACTGTCCAGTTTGATAAGCCGCACCCTTGCAGGCCCTTAATTATTATATTCACAATAAATTATTAATTTTAGCCGAAAAAGAGCAATTCCAACTTATTTCACTTCATATGAATAAATGACCTGGTTTGTTATATTGGCACATCCACTAACTGCCCATTGTGACCAGCCTTACCATCGTCTGTTGCCTTTTCATCCTGGCATTTTTTCAATTTTCTGGAGTCACTGGCTTCATTTAATGCACTTCTATCAGCATCTCTCTCATCCTCGTCACCTCTTGATCCATAACAACAACAACAACAGCAACAACAGCATTTATTTAAACACGATAAAAAAATTCAGCAAAAGCTGATGTGGTCGTGTACGGACAATAAAACTAAATTCCTAACTAAATCCAATAAAACTAAATTCCTAACTAATTATAAGAAGACTAATGTAAGATTTCTACATATTTTCAACAATAAAAATTCTACATAGTACATCATTATAACATACGTGGCTTAAAAATACACTTGAGTGACTTTTTAAAAGCGTCAACGTCTTGAATTGATCTCATTTGATTTTCCAGAGCGTTCCACCGAGTAATTGACTTGTATGAGCATGATTTCTTGACCATATCGGTCTTAGGTCTAGGTAACTTAAATGTCATTTTCCTCCTGAAGTCGTAGCTACTTACATACTTTTCAAAGTGACGGCTCATAGGACGTGGCAAAAGATTATAATAAGCCTGATGCGCTAAGATTAGTAATCGTTTCTACATACAGTTTCTTGGACTCATCAAAACTAGTGCTCTCATGGGGTCCTTTTACATTATCTAAATAACAGAGTTTAAAGTTCACATACTGGTAAGTGACTAATGACTTTTCATTGTAATTGTTAAATATTTGCCTTCTTACTCCTCACCATATGTTTAGTTATGGCTTTGTTGAAGATAATCCAACAGTTTTGAGAAAGCTGGTTTAAAATGGTACAACAAATTTACAGTACCATGTATTTTCCTTTCCTCAGTATTCATTTGGTTTTTCAAAAATGCATTTGCAACCTGCCAAGATTGTTTTCATATTGTTGATATAATGTAATACCAGAATAAGAAAGTCTAAGAATTAGAACAGAAACTGTCATAATCTAATGAGCTGACCATGTCCCCACAATGTTACCCAGAGTCTGTGTAAGTACACCAAGGATTGGGATTAGGAATAACTGTTTTACTTGATGATACCAAGTGACCATGTCCCCATAATGTTACATAGATTTTGTGTCAGATCTTATCTGTAGTATTCCTTGCTTTCACTTAATTTGCTGTAATCTGGCAACTGTCCAGTGTGACTAACCATACCCTTGTCAGCCCTTAATTATTATATTCAAAATACATTATTAATTTTAGCCTTTAAAGAACAATTCCAACTAATTTCACTTCTTGTAAATAAATGACCTGGTTTGTTATATCAGTACATGCAGTAACTGCTCATTGTGACCAGCCTTACCATTGCCTGTTGCCTTTTCATCCTGGCACTTTTTCTTTTTTCTCGAGCTACCAGCTTCATTTAATGCAATTCTATCAGCATCTCTCTCATTCTCATCACCTCTTGATGCATGCAGTTTCTTGGACTCTTCAACACTAGTGCTCTCATGGGATCTTTTAATATTCTCTATATAACAGAGTTTCAAGTTAATATAGTGGTAAGTGACTAATGACTTTTCATTCTAATTTATACATATTCGTTTTCTTACTCTTCACCACATGTTTAGTTATGGAATTCTCTTAGGCAATCGGACACTTGCCAGTTTTGAGTTGGCTGGATTACAGGGGTACAATACATTTACAGTACTATGTATTTTCCTTTCCGTGTTACTGATTTGTTTTTTCAAACATGCATTTGCATTACCTGCCAAGATTGTTTTCATATTATTGATATAATGTAATTATCTATATAATAGAGTTTTTAAGTTCATATACTAGTGAGTGAATAATTACTTTTCATTCTAATTCATACTTATTCGTTTGTTTTAGTTAACTGGACTATATAATAGAGTTTTTAAGTTCATATACTAGTGAGTGAATAATTACTTTTCATTCTAATTCATACTTATTCGTTTGTTTTAGTTAACTGGACACTTGCCAGTTTTGAGTAAGGTGGATTACAGGGGTAAAATACATTTACAGTACTATGTATTTTCCTTTCCATGATATTGATTTGGTTTTTCAAAAATGCCCGTCCATTACCTGCCAAGATTCTTTTCATATTGTTGATATAATGTAATACCAGAATAACAAAGCCTAAGGAAAAGCACACAAACTGTCAAACTCCAAAGAGCGGACCATGTCCCCACAAGATTGTTTTCATATTGTTGATATAATGTAATACCAGAATAACAAAGGCTGAGGAATAGAACAGAAACTGTCATAATCCAATGAGCTGACCATGTCCCCACAATGTTACCCAGAGTCTGTGTAAGTACACCAGGGATTGGGATTAGGAATAACTGTTTTACTTGATGAAACCAAGTGACCATGTCCCCATAATGTTACATAGATTTTGTGTCAGATCCTATTCGTAGTATTCCTTGCTTTCACCTCATTTGCTGCAATGTGGCAAGTGTCCAGTGTGATTAGCTGTACCCTTGCCAGCCCTTATTTATTATGTTCACAATAAATTATTAATTTTAGCCTTAAAAGAGCAACTAATTTCACTTCTTATGAATAAATGACCTGGTTTGTTATATTGGTACATCCACTAACTGCCCATTGTGACCAGCCTTACCATTGCCTGTTGCCTTTTCGTCCTGGCACTTTATAACGGCGGCGATAGGTTTACAAACTGAGTCGAACCAAATTTTACCATTTTGCAACACCACGATGGCAATCCTTTATTATGATCCAACACGTAAAAACTGAAAATAATCATACAATGGCCAACTAAACTTAATTATCACGAGCTTAACTAATAAGCGAAAACCATTGACATACCAGAAATGGGAATTTTTATGGAGCAGTTATATTTCTTGTTATAAAAGTTATTTATACTGTGGTCTAGCTTTCTAATCTGTTTTCATCATCATATCTGCAACTTCATACAGTCGAAGCTCTCCTTGCAACCACTCTCGTAAGCGACCAGCTCTAATTACGACCACCGTTGCAAATCCCATTTAGATTGTCACCCAAACTCTCTAATTAAAAGCTCTCCTAAGCGACCACTCCCATAGACGACCAAGACCACTTTTGAAAATTACCAAGTGATATTTTCCTTTGTTTTTAAGCTCTCGTAAGCAACCTCCAAAAAGTTTGATTCAAACTAGTAGATACTTCAAGAAGATTGCACTTCTCAATGAGACTTTCAAATTTAATTTCGCAGTTCAGCCAAGGTATCCATATATTTTTGTTCCCAGAAAATATGTTGGTGCATGCTATTTCCAAACCATAACAAGCATACTCGCTATCCGGCCATGACTATTAATAGCTCATGTACATATCCAAATCTTTATGCTGAAAGCCCTCATAAGTGACCAGTCTCTATTATTTTGAGGTGTGGTTGCTTACGAGAGCCCATGCTTGCAAAAGACCAGCTCCAGTTACGACCACTTTTTCAAATTCCCGAGGTGGTCACTTACGGGAGCTTCGACTGTATGCCATAAAAGCTCCATATAATCTCCCCCCCTCCCCCCTTTCTGGCCTGGGTTGCTTATTAATTTTCTGGGCTTGCAGATGGAGGTGTGGGCATTATTGTAGAGTAGGGCTTACCAGAGAGGGGTGATCAATAGAGAGAGGGCTTGTTACAGCTTTATCTTTAGGTGGATCCATTTTGTCACAGCCTTCAGTTGGCAAACTTAAAGGAGCTCAGTCACGGTATTTTGAGTTATTTTGCGCATCGACAAAATTACTGTTAAATTGAAGGAAACCTGAAAATAATACTTCACAAAAATAGAAAAACACCAAAGAGATTACAACAAAGCATAAAGGAACAAGGATGGTTAAGGATGGAGAAGATTGACACGGATTAAAAACAACAAAATTGAAAAGTTTAGCTAAACTTTTCAAACCAAACCTAAAACAAACTACATGCCCAGTTTTCAACCACCTTAGTGAACAGCTTCTATCAGAAAGGCATTGGAAAAAAACAAAGTTTCACTTACCCAAATTTTTTTTCCATTGTGGGGACTTCTGTGTATCTTTTACACAACATGGCATTGTGAGGACATCACTTTTTTATACTGTAGAATACGTTTCTGGCCAAAAAAAGTCATTTAAAGGCAATGTAGTTTTGGGGACCCAATTTTGGTCCCCACAAAACGAACGGTCCCCACAGAACAGGTGTGTAACTATACGTGTGTCCCCATAAGTAAGCATGCGTAAGTACATATACATACACATATACATACACACATACATATCTACATAGATACATACTTATACATACATACCTACATATACATACCTATATATACCTATATATACATACTTACATACATGTATATATGTATATATACGTGTATATATACATATTGTAACAACCGCTAGTCTTCTCAGTATAAACAATGCTTTAATAGAACAAACTTCTCCGACTCGAGCTGACAACGTGGTAATGCAAAGTGTTGCTAATGCGCATGTGCGAACTGAACTATGTTGCAAATCTCGGAATACTGGGCTGGATATTACATTTCTCCTTTTCTTTCGAGATAGTCTCTTCCTTAAGTGAAAAACAACGCAACTTAAAACATGTGTCCTAACTTAGACTAGGCATGCTATTTTAAAGCACAGTCCTTTCTGTTCCATGTTAGGTACAGTTAAACTACAGTCTTTAGGTGACAAAGTCTTTCAAATACTCTGGACGTTTTCGATCACGTCATGGTCTGGTCGCGGCTGCTGGCATAGGTTGTTTGCTCTGGTCCGCTTTGTCACTGGTGTTGGTTTTAGCTGCTTCCTTTGCGCTGCTTTCCTTAGTCTCCTCCTGGACTGAGTGAGGGTCGGCATTCAGTAGAATCTTCTCTCTCCAATCCTCTTGGTTCTTTTGTTCTTCCTGGTCTTCATTTTCTTCGCTGGTGTTTTCCTGGATCAGTGAGTTAGCAATCTTGAACTGGCTTGCGTCACGGTACACTTCGATCCTTTTTGCTGCAATGCTTGATCCGTCTATTCGAGTTACTCTGTAGAATGCTGGTTCAAATGCGGTAGACCATTTGTTTCTCTTTTTCTGTTTCAACAGGACATGATCTCCGACTAAGAAATTGTGCTCTTTGGTGTTCCTGTTCTCGGCATTCTGTTTGATCTTATCTTTGTATTTCTCATCCCGCTTATCGATGGCTGTGTCACGGGGATTCTCATTGCACTCCCTCGCTTGGTGATCTAGTTTGGTTCTGATCTGTCTGTTCATTAGGGCTTCATATGGTGGCACGCCAGTAGCAGGATGCGGTGTTGAGCGATAACCTGTTAGCATCTCTTGAACAGGTACACTGCTTTTTCCCCCATTGAGACGAGCGATCTGCTCAGTCTTATTCAGTAGTTTCATGAAGCTTTCCGCCTCTCTGTTAGCACGTGCGTGTTCTGGGGTAACTCGGTGATGGTGGAATCCCTCTGTTTTGGCAAACATGGCAAATTCTCTGGAGTTAAATGGTGGTCCATTATCGCTTTGTAGCTGTCTTGGAGTCCCATGAGTGGCAAACATGGTTTTGAGCTTTTCCATGGTCGGCTGGTATGCTGTTGAGTGAGTCTTCATGACTTCAGGGTATCTTGTTCTCTTGTCAATGGCCACTAGGTTATAATGACCGTCAGGATAGGGTCTGCTGAAGTCTACAGATATGACATCCCAGGGTTTCTTTGGTATGTCTGTGACTTTGATGGGTTCCTGTCTGTGCTGCTTCGTGGTTACCTGACATTCGTAACATTGACCGATGATCTGCTCTACCATATTGTTCATGGTTGGAAACCAATACTTTGCTCTTAACATCTGCTTTGTTTTTGTCATTCCCAGGTGTCCCAGGTGTCCCAGGTGATGTGCTGCCTTGATGACCTTTCTCTGTAGACTTGTTGGGACAATGATCTGATTCATCCTGAAGATTAGGTCATTGACTACGTACAACTCATTCTGTACACTATAAAATGGTGCAATGTCTGGGTCCTTCTTGTGTTGTTCCCAATCTCCAGTGAGTATTCTGATGGAAAGTTTCTGAAGCTGGGTGTCTTTGAGAGTTTCTTCCTTGATGTGATCTACAACAACAGCGTGTTCGGCTCTCACCGTGTACTTGATCACTCTCTATGGTATCCTTTCCAGTTTCTGGCAAAGGGTGTCTCGACAGGAAGTCAAGTGGATCGGTTTCATCCTTTCCAGGTTCATAGATTAGCTCAAAGTCGACATCTTGCTTTCCCATTACCCATTTTTCTATTCTTGGTGGAAGTCGCATGGCTGCCTTGTTAAATAATGGAAGTAATGGTTTGTGAGCTGTGATGATCTTGAATTTTGGCGCTCCCAGAAGGTAAATGCTGAATCTGTTCTTTGCCCAATGTATGGAGAGGGCATCTTTCTCTGTCTGACTGTATCTTTTCTCGGTGTCAGTCATGCTGCGGCTAATGAAGTGGACTGGCTGTAGGCCATTGCCTGTGTCCTGGAATAATCCGGCTGATAGTCCTTCATGGTAGCTGGCTTCAACTCTCACAACAATAGCTTTGGCTGGGTTGAAGTACGCCATTGTGCTTTCACTTGTTATGCTTACTTTGAGCTTCTCAAATGCTTCATTCTCTTCTGCTCCCCATTTGAACTTCGTATCTTTGTGGGTCAGCTGTCTCAAAAGTGTGGTTAGTGAAGCGTATTTGGGGATTAACTTTGATAGATACCCAGTCATGCCAAGAAAGCTTCGCACAGCTTCTTTCGATTCTGGTGGGCTGCTTTCCTTCACGGCTCTGACCTTCTCTGGGTTTGGTTTTAATCCGTTCTTCGTGAACTTGTGCCCATAGAACTCTATCTCTTCCACTCCGAATTGGCACTTCTCAGGGTTGAAAGTGACACCAAAATCTGTTGCTCTCTGCAGAACGGCTTCCAATGTTTTGTTGTGTTCTTCTATGTCTTTCCCTCCTATCAGGATATCATCGCGCTGGTTGAGGCACCTTGGTATGTCTCTGAAAATTCGGAAGATAGCTTCATCAAAGAGATCTTGCGATGCTTTTGCTCCAAAGATTAGACGTTTTGGTCGCATGTTCCCCCATGGTGTGCTGAAGGTAGCGACTTTTCTGGATTCTGGATCGAGGAGCAGTTGGTGGTACCCCTGCTTCATGTCAAATTTGGAGAAGACGGTACAGTCATGGAACTTGTACATAAAGTCCTCAACAACCGTTCCTTGGGTTATCCTGTGTCTCTCCATGAATTGGTTGGGTATCCTGAGGTCCATGCTGGCCCTAATCATGTGTGGTTCCAGGTCTTCCTTATCTACGCTGCTGAACTTTGGCTTTGGCTGAACTACTAATGGAGAGCACTATGTTACTGGTTCACCTTCAGGCACCTCTTCAAATATCTCCTCTTCTACACACTGTTCAAGCCATTTCTTTAAGGGATCTTGCAAAAAATATGCGACTGGTCTTGGTTTCTGGGCTACAGGAGCAGCTACTGGTCTCATGCTGAATTTAGCATAGAACTCTTTTCCATTCTTGATGTCTCGTATCTTCCCAATGCCCTTGAATACATCACTGTATCGATCAGTGCTTGCTTTGATTTCGGGATTGAGTATTACAGGTTGCTTGACGCTCTTGATGTCTGGCAACTCTTCCTGGATTCTCAGGTCATTGGTCTCGGCGAAAGAGCCATCTTCGCGGATCTGTAGCATACCTAGCTCTTTGAGGGTGTCTTTGCTGATGAGCGGTGGGGAATTGATTCTACCCCTGACCACAACAAATCTTGCGACTGCTCCGCAGGTCTGGTTCCTTACGGTCGCTGTGAATTCTCCTTTCACGGGAAGCTCACTTTGTAAGGTACTCAGCTTCACTCTGCTTGGATGTAGTGTTGGCTTTACGCTTGATCGATTTGCCAATGCCTTGAATTGGTGTTCGTCCATAACATTCACCTCTGCACCACTGTCCGGCTCAACTCTAACATCAACATCTTCTATCTTCACTGACACAGTTCTGCTCTCGTTATCTGTTTTGATTTTCTTCACCTGCTTAAGATGACGTACAGCTTGGCAGAAAAATTCGTCAACAGAACTTGTTGAGTTATAAGCATCTTCTTCTGTGGTTCGCTTGACACGGTGCTTGTCCCTCAAGGTTTCTGGTGGTTTTCGACTGTGTTTGTGCCCATGGCTTTTCTTGCTGTTGGGAGGTCCTCTGAACCTGCATACTGAGCTGAAGTGGTTAAACTTCTGGCATTTCATACATTTCTTCCCATATGCTGGACAGTTTTTGCCTTCCTCGTGTGTGCCTGTTTGCCCACAGTATCCACATGGTTGCTTTTTCTTGTCTTTTCCATCGTTCTTGGGCAGATGCCACTTTCCAGACTGTCTTCCAACCTTCTTCACATCTTGAGGAATTTTCATGTCGCTTATTTGATGTTGTGTCTTCGATTTGTGCAGCTTCGGTGAGGAACTGTGTTAAATCCCGTTTCTTGTTAATAGCCTTCTGGATTAGCGAACGATTCTGTGTTGCCTGGATGAGGTGTTCTAGGATTCGTTCATCGCAGTTTGCTTCAAATTCGCAGTCTTTGGCTTTCTCTCTTAAACGTTTAGCGTACGCGTTCGTTGTTTCACCATGTGCTGGTCTCATTTTGAGGAATACATATCTTGCGTGGTGTTTATTCTTCTTGGGTTTGAAGTAGTCGTTCAGCTTTTTCCTCAGCCCCTCATAGTCGTTACCGCCATCCGTTGGGTTCGGTAAGCTTTTCTCCAGACGAGCAATTTCCTTCCCGCCATAAATGATGAGTGCATCTTTCTTGTCGAGGGGTTCCGTAATCTTGAAATATCTGAATTCGCGCTCGATTTCTTCGAGCCAGTCGTCCCACACTTTACCTGTGCCGATTGGGTCATCTCCCGGGTTGAATGGTTGAGATTTGAGATTTCTCGTCGCTGTGATAACTTGTACTGGTGCTGTTGGTGCGGTGCCGCCGGTTGCTTCTTCGGTGTCGGGCATGTTTGTCGATCGCTTGATTCAAGCGTTGACGTGTTTGTCTTGTTAGCCTCTCTCGCTGGGCTTCAAAACTCTCTGGCTTGGTTTCTCTTGCTTTCTTCTTTCTTCTTTCTTCTTTCTTCTTTCTTCTTTGTGCTTAATCTAGTATGGTATCCTCGTCGCCAGTGTAACAACCGCTAGTCTTCTCAGTATAAACAATGCTTTAATAGAACAAACTTCTCCGACTCGAGCTGACAACGTGGTAATGCAAAGTGTTGTTAATGCGCATGTGCGAACTGAACTATGTTGCAAATCTCGGAATACTGGGCTGGATATTACACACACATATATATATATATATTTATATAAAGTGTAAAATTTTGACTTTCATAAATCAGTACTCAATACATAAGAGTAGAGTGATTTATATACTGTGGGAGGAAAAAGACATAAACGACAAGTTTATCCCTATAAGTCATTTCGTGGTTGCCCACTCATCAGGGGATTTATATATATGTATATGTATAAACATAAGTCAAAGAGTCAAAGAGGACGCATCAATTCTCTGTGCCTCTGAGTTTCACGCCTAAGCACTCGTCAGACAGAACTTTATTCAATGAAGAACATACCTCCTTATATCCAAATTATATAAGTAGCTTATTAATTCAATAGTGTGATGATCTAATCTACGCGTGAAATAAAGATTCTATAGAGCTGTTGTTCGCGGTTTGTGAAATTTGCTTAGTAAAACTTATTCTCGTGGTGGCATTTAGAAATGAGTTCTGTTCTTATGTTCAATAAAGATGGCTTAGCTCTAACTGAATAAAGTTTTTCTGTGAGGCACAAGTGGTACCGCTTGCTTTTGTTGCTGTAGGCAGGGGCGGTCACTAAAAATACTCCAGTTAATTGTAAAATTGGTGTTGTTGTCTTTGAGTGTTCAGATGTGCTTTGATAGTTCCATGCTGTTTGAATAGTTTCTGTTCTGAAAAGAAAGTTTGTGCTGTGTTCAACGTTGTTTAAAAGTTTCTTCTGTTAGTCCAATGTAATTCCTTCTGGTTGTGTCACTTTCTGTTGTTATCTTGGCGTTGTAGACGACACTTGAAGTGAGGCAGTTGTTTTTCAGAGGGCAGTCGTTTTTTTTCCTGCAGTTACAGTTGTTTTCCATGGAGGGTGTCTTGCTTGTCTCGAGGATTTTTCTGTTGTGTTTCTTCATTATGATTTGTTGGTTGTCTGTGCAGCTATAACTAGCTTTTATGTTGTTTTTGTTGAAAATCTTGTTGTACCAGTGATTTTTCGGAAAATGTTTACTGACGAGGTTCAGAAACTCTGCTCTCTCTATGTTTGTATGTACATTCATACTGTAGGGCGGATTAAACCAAATTATGTTTGAATTGTGAGTTACAGGTTTCTTGCGTTCAGTGTAGATTAATTTTTCGTCCTGTTCACTTTATGTAAGTGCACTTTCGTAGTGTGGTTTGGCTTTGTTAAAGAGCTCTTTGCTTGAGGAAATGTCGGAGATTCGTCCGCTGATGGCTGCTGGTAGGTGTTTTATTATTGTAGGCAGATGGTTGGACTTGGTGTCGATGTAGAGAGTTATATTGTTGGGCTTTCTGTATGGATAGTGGGTTCTGTCTGTGAGGTTTAGGGTGACGTCAAGGAAGTTGCAGATTTCTAGGTTTGTGCTTATAGAAATGTTCAGTCCTTGTTTCTTAAATTCTCGGGTGATGTCCTTTCTAATCTGTTTGGCTGGTATTCACTAAAAGCAACAATAAATGACGGTTGTCATAGAATTAGTATAATCGTCATACCTTGAAATCTCTTCATCTGTGTTTAGCTGATGGAAATTATGTTTGAGCATGTCAGCAATAAGTGCACTGGTCGAATTGTTACTAAACATTATTTCTTTCACTCGGCCACCCGACTCCAGTGGGAACACAGAACTGATCGGCCCAGCGTAAGAAGATGAAAGTGCATTTCATAGTTTGTGCACGTCTGGCATTACCATTGGCCATGGTTATACTCCAGTGACTGGTCTCATAAGATTGAAGATATAGATAAATGATATGCTTTTCAGTTCGACTGTATCTTTTGACACCTCCACCATAAAAGGAGAGTGACATATATGCCTCAAAAGGGTGAGGTAACTGCGAAAGCTTCCTAGGTAAATTTCTCATCTTCTGTGCCGATTGTTTTGGATGGCCATATATTAGGAAGAAAAAAGAATCATTGGCGTGGAGCTTTGCATGCTTTCTAAATACGTAGCTCAACCTCTATTATCTTGATGAAAGTGCATTTTTTGTTGTTTACAGGCCATGTGCATTTAAATTGAAAATTGCAAGGTAAGCAACGGTGGGTGGAACAGACCTATGTCAAATAAGATAGAGGGTCATATATAGGATTGAAGTTGTAGATTGTCCAGTAGAACTTCTGTCTGTAGTCTGGATCTGCAGTTGAGGTTTTGTTTTTTATTGACTGAAATATGTGCATATTGGTATCAAGAGACATTTGCTTGCTCGCATAGGTGGTTCATGTTTTCCACTTTCTACCTGCCCGTTAATCAAGAAGAGCTAATAGATACTTAGATAATTTAGTATGATCAACTGAGTTGATAGCGTGAATTGGCCACCGGAGAGAGTTTAAGAGCTGATGTTTTAAGCGTTAGCCTTTCATCAGAGCGATCAATTGTCAATCGCTATTGACTCATTTGATAACATTTAATTACCCTGTTGAACTTTCCCACCGATGCAGCACCTTAAGTAATGGAAACCTAGTTGTGCACTTGGTAATCGAGTTTTGTAAACTTCCTGTTCTTAGTTTGTTTTTTCCATTGATAACCTCTTTGGCTTCTCCAATTTTCAAGTTCAGAAAAATTTGCTTAAATAATGTGGGAATTGTGGTCAAAATTTATGCAAAATGAGGCTATGGATGTTTACGACAGAAACAATAAATTGAAAAGGAAAAAAAATCTTACTTGTAATTTTATTAAGTGCCGCACACTGTAGAGTTGATGCAGCCATTTACAGTTACATAACACTGTGATTTTTTCTCTTATTTTTCATTTCTTTTCTTTCTTCTTCTTAAAGTTTTTTGTGCCTTCAAAAGTTCAAAAGTTTGCAAAAAACTGAGGGAATATGTATCACAACGGAAATATGTGCGCAATTGACCACCACACCATGGGTGAACTGTTTATGAAGGCCTCACTTTTATGACTAATTCCTTTTGCGGTGGAGAAAAAAATTCCCAAATCATTTTATCAAAAGCGAAATTTCAAGTTACTGCAAAAAAAGTTAACAACAAGACATGGATCTCCTTCAAGTTAGTAATCTTGCCAACGGTCTGACTATCGAACTGATCTGGCTACAACTTGAATATCTGATTGCAAACCTGCTCAGATGCTTACCGTGCAACCAGCCCATGGAACTGAATGAATGCAATCATGACCATGTTGTATACTTGCTTTATGACTTCATATTTCTCCATTTTACAATGTCTCAGAAGTGGGGATAGGTGGACTTAACGCTACTGTGTGGGCAGAGCCGCATACCATTGAATTTGGAAAATGTTTGAAATTTCCAGCTTAATGGTCTTCAGCATTAATTGTGTGGACTGGTCCAGTTCACAAGTTAAAACAAACACTAGAGGTGCATACCAATGGAGCCATCACTGTTGGAAATGTGTATGCCGTCATGAGGCATTATTGTGGCAGAGATTTCAAAGATTAACCAGTTACCCCGTTTGGCAGACGCATTTTCATTGTTAAGAGTGATGAAAGCCAGTTCAAACAAAAATCCAAGGTGCGTGTTTTGTTTTCAATGAACACAGAAATACACCCTAAGTAGAAATTTTAAACGATGGTAAGCCCGATAGCCTTGTTAAGGGCTATGTTGTCCAGAAAACTACACCCAGAACAAATTAAGTAACTTAAAGGTGGGGTAAGGTAAGGTAACGCCTTTATCTAAAAAGGGTAAACACGTGACAGTTATAATAAAACTGATAAACTTGTTGCCCTCTATAAAACATAAAATCAAAATTAATGTTAAATAATTCTTCATTGTCATTATAGAAAGATAAAAGTTATTAATAGAGAAAATTTATGAAGCAAGCAAAAATGGTGTTTAAAACTATGTAGAATCTAATTTAGCCAATTAGAAATCTTAACTATTTAAAAACTAATTACTATCTAAAACAAGTTATTTTGCTGACTTGATGTAAAAGACTACTTAACTATTTAAAAGATAATCTAAATTTCCTATCTTTCTTTGCTTAGCAATTATACAATTTCATTTCACCACTTTTCACTTTCTTTACGTCAAAAGACACTTCATTCCAATTCCTAATAGTTTATACGCTAAAATTCCAGCCTCCTTCTGTATTTTTCTTAAAAACAGGACAATAGAATTTAAATTTGCAAAACGAGTAGATTGATTATGAAACTCAGAATTTGCCTTGAATATAGAAGTTTTATAATCTGGTGTTGTATCCTCTAGTCTCTTTAAGGCTACAGAACATCGGTTTAAACATGCCTCGATACAAAATAGAATCCAGCTAATAAGTATGATTAATTATAAGGGACAGACCATTATTTTTCTGGGTGTATGAGAAATGTTCTTCTGCAATCATTTTTTTTAAACACATGTCTCCCAAACATTTTTTTTTCCAACATCGTCTTCATGCAAAAAATTTTTTTCCCATTTTTTAATTGCCACAATAGAATCTTATTTCTTCAAGAAATATAAAGCCATTTTCAGATTTGTTATTTGCTTAATACAGAGTGACCTCTTTTTAGTGCCCAAATTGTGTTAATTTTTTATAATAAAGCTTTAATTTGTTACGTTATTTTTTATTTCAGTTTTAGTCATGAGATTTTTTAATAACTTACCTGACTTCTCTGCAAACATTTATTTTAACCCCATCACATTTGCAAACAATTTATTTTATCTTTTCAGACCCTGCAAACAATTTTTTTCAATATTTCCCATACCTCCCTTCCAGAAAAATAATGGTCCGTATGCTGGTATGGAAAAACTGTTACTTAAAGTGTTGAAACAAAAAAGTCAGCATTAGCAACATCTATATTTTTGCTCCATATGGAACCAAATTGTTCCCTTCCTTTCCTATGACTTTCCCTTCAACAAACTTGCACGTGAGTGAAAGTGGTGACCTTAAATTCAACGTGCACATGTTTTTTATTCCCTCTGAATTAAACCCCCTCTCTGCTATTCTTAACCTTTTCAGCTCCAAGAATGATTAGAATCCAATTTCTTCGCATACTGTCAAGAAATATCACAAGCAAAGGTAATCACGAAATGTTATGAAAGAGAAATTGTGGTGATCTTGAACAAAATTCTCACAGTTAGCAATAATAGGAAAAAAAACAGGCCAACAGGATCTAGCAAACTGTTGTGAGGACATTCACAGAGGTTTGGCTGACTTTCACACGTTGGGTGTTAGTACTCATGCTGTGTTTTAGTCGCGATCTCCGGCATGAGGACACGAGCTCATTACATTTATTAAGTGATGATTATTCAGGTTGGCGAATGATGAGTAATTTTTCTTTGAGGCAGAGGTTGCATCTTTTGTTTGCGCCGTTGTAAGGCGATCTTGATGAAAGGATGTGCCACGAAGTATAGTGGTTAAGGTTAGTTTCTTTAAGGGTCCAGATATGCTTGCTGAGTTCGGTGGAGTTTCTGAGTTTTGTGTGTTGGAATGATGCATTGTGGTTTCTTATCTAGTCTTGAAGTCGCTTTCTGTATGTCCGATGTATGTTTCAGTGGTGGTGTTGTCCTTGTGTGTGACGGAAGCTTGGTAGATTAGAGATGATTGGAGGCAGTTTCCGTTAAGTGGGCGTGTGTTCTTCTGTTGGCAGTTGCAAGTTTTGGTGTCTTTTGTGTTGGTGTTATCTGCAGTGTCATTGATGGGTTTGGATGAATTTAGTATTCATTTGTTGTGGTTGTCAATGATCTTTTTAGTGTTATTCATTCAGCTGTAACTGATCTTCATTGTGTTAGGATTAAAGATTTGTCTAAGTTTGTGGTCTTTCAGGAAGTGCTTGTCTACAAGGGTAAGGAATCTGTGTCCGATATTGGTGCTGACGTTTTTTTCTGAATGGGGAGTTGTACCAGAGGATATTGTTCCGCTCTCTGTTTTTTCGGTTTTTAGTCGTGAGTGGTTCGTAGTGTAGAGTGTACTGCTATCCGCATTTGTGGAGTGCTTTTTGGTACGGCGGTATGGCTTGGTCGAAGGATGCTTTGTCAGATGAAAGGGATGGCAGTCTTTTGTGTCTAATGTATTTGATAAGACTATCTTTAGTAACAGGCCTAAATTAGAATCGACATAACATATGCTCCACGTGGTCCATGTACAAGATGGTAGTGATCCTTTTCCTTTGAGTTGCAGCTCTTATGAAGCCTTGCAGGTACAGCTGTCAACAAAAGAAACAACACAGTCAAAATAAGGTGCCTTTCGCCGTCCTGAGACTTGCAAGTTGAATTCTTCAGAGATTGCCTTGAGCATTGTCAAGTGTAACGTGGACAGTTCATCCTTTGACATCTCACATAGTTGGAACTTGTTGAACATAATTGGATGATCGTACTTATTTGCTTCTTGTTGTAGGTCAATTATGACATCTTCAGTAACTTCCTTTACAGCTTTCTCTAATTGAACTGCATCAATTTCCGATTCACTGAGCTGCCTTCGTTTGGCCGCAAAGCGAGAAAAGTATGAGTTAATTTGTTGCGGGGTCAAGAATTCTTCTAATGAAAACAACCGCTCACTTTTTGCATCTCTGGCTTTTTTCATATCTTTAGCTACAGCCTCTCCACTTTTCTTTTTCCCTAACATCTCTATGTGTAAAAACTTGCTTTCAAGATACGATTTTTGCTTTTCATTGAAACTTACTACCTTTGCCTTTGATTTTAACGCCCAGCCCATGTCTAGCAAAGGTGACGATGGGCTACCCTGTACCTGAAAGGGTACAGGAAAGGTGTTTGATTTGACCCTCTTCTAGACACTGTACATAAAACAATTTTGCCCTGTCCTGCAAGGTAATTTTTCAAATAATCTTATACGAGTGCCAAAAATACAATGTTTCTCTAGTGAAGAGTAACACACAAAACATTTTATACACCCTTCTTCGGGACAAGAAAATATTTTCAGCATAGAAGCTTCAGTACAACTTCGAGTGGGGAAGCAAATCAGAGCTTGTTGGATCACTCAAATCTGACGCTCCATTTCCTACCTTGGTAACTTCATTTGCCTCACCAGTGTCATTGTTTGTCTGCCTCATGTGAGCTGCATTTTTAAAGACAGGCACAAGGTCGCCAAATCCAAAGGACGTGTCCTCTAGCTATGGGAAACCTATTTCCTCTGGCACTGCAGATCGACGCACAAAACAGATGTCTATCAGTTGATAGCTTTTTCATTTTTAGTAGCGAATCATTTTACAGAGAGCGGCTAAACTTGAAAGTACATGCTTAACTCATCAAAAGCTAAAGTATTCTAGAATCCTGCCTTAATAGACCTGTAGTACTTTCTCACAAGGTATAGGGTATGTCAAAAGTCTTTTTTTCATACAACACGGTAGAACTTCAAGTGCAAATGAAAGAGTCTTTCATTTGCAGCCACTCATTTCTGCATGTGATCTCTAAGCAACAAGGGACAATACTCATTCAATAATGAGAGAGTCAGTAATAAACTAGACCTGTAGAAACGGTAAGGTGAAACAAGCGTTATTAGTCTTCTACACCTATGGTACTTTCAAAAGGATAAGTGATATAAAAGAAGAAGAAATAAAAAATCCTGCTTTTGATGTGAATGTACTTACCTTCGTGAAATTCCTCCCAAAGGAAGATTTTCCCAAGACCAACTTGGGAAACAACAACAGCTTAGTTTTTGCTTCATACTTTTTATTTTTCCTTTCAAAAGGAGTAAGTATTGATTTGACCCACCTGCTCTACAGAGTATTAAGTCCACTTCGTCATCGATGTCCCCTTGAGATTTGCTTAGTCCATAGGTCCTGAGATCGTGATATCTCGATTGCAGTTGCCAAGAAATAATAACTGCTCTGAGCAGGTTTGCAAAGGAGATGAAAAGGAACATATCTCCATTGTTGCAACTGTTTTTGTTTAAACTGTAGTAGTAGTAGTACTTTGTAGTTTTACCAGTAGCATCTAAAACCTTCCTGTCAGTCTTATACTTTCTTGGTGGGTCTTACCTCAGTTGAAAACTGATCCAAAGCCTGCCAAGTCAGACTGTGCACATATAGGTTTAATTTATCAAGAGCATTGTCAACATCCTTCTTCTGCAGTTTCTTGTCTCTCATAGCCTCTGATGCATAATATCTGCCAGCGTCAGCTGTCTTCTTTGCTAAATAGGGAACATCCTTAGATATAAAACTCTCTAATGCAAAATTACCAACGGCATCAAAAATACTACCATTTGACAAATTTAGTTTTTTTAATACCACACTTTGCACATGTACAGAAATGCATTAATCTGCCATTCTTTGCTCTCTTGTAACCTGATGGTTCAAGGCAATCGTTATCTTATTTTGCTTCACACAATATAGATTCACATATAATTATAATAGATAGTTACATTGTGCCATCAAGATTCTTTTTAACAGATTTCTTCTCTTTGTTCAAAAATAGGAACTCAAATGTTTGTAATTTATCAAACATCTTACTATCAATGGTATTCCCTTTCGCTATCAGATTGCTATGTTTTTTGTAACAGGCGGGTTCAGTGTCATAAGTGAAAAATTAAGGAGTTTTTTAGTTTCTGTGGCACATCATAAGAGCTCTGACTAAGGTATACAGATGATATGCTGTAATGTCTACCATCTGTAAAATGGTTTGGTATCTTATGCTGTACTTTATCACATGCATCAACCAGATCATCCAGTATAACCATTTTTCTGTTATCCTTGGGGTTTTCACTTGATTCTTTAATGCTGTCTTCATCAGATATCTCTAATACATCATAATCCACTTTTTGTGCATTATGATTTTTAAAATCCTGCATCTTGTCGATGTTCATTAGGTGTATACTAATATATCTTATCATACTGCACTATTGGTGTGTGTAAAATATGCATCACAGTATTTGTCTTCCTACATCCAGATTACCCACAGATTAGCATTCTGTAGTCCTCGTTCAAGATATCATTGAACACTCTCTTACTCTGTTTGTTATGGTTGTTGTCTTAATTTGGAATCTTCATATATAATTATGTTGGACAAACAATCATATAATACTCGCCTTAAAGCACGTAACAAATATAATGTCTTCAAAAACACATATCATATAACATAATAATATAATGGTGATTACTAAACTGAAAGCAAATACTAACAAACGAAAAAATTCTGCCAGTATTCGTAGAAGTGTGTCTATAGTGATAGAACAATATGCAAATGAGGTACAAGGAATCCAAACAAGGAGAGAAGAAGAATAAAACCCCATAAGTGAGGCCCAAAAGGAAATCAAACAAACTATTGATGATAAACAGGACCAGTTGATAAGACAATTACAGGACAACCAACAGCAAATAACTGAAAGATTGGCATTACCATATGATCTTCAAGTAGAAGTAGAAGAACAATTATATGTACCACAATTACCAAGACCAGAGGAGGGAGCAACAGCAGCACCACCAAAGGAAAAGAAAGGAATGGTGGTGACAAAATATGACAGAGAATTTTGGCAAGTAGAAAAATTACCCTATCTTTTGAACATCCAAAATTTCGTAGAATTATTAAACAAAGCAGATGATGATGTATTAAAAAGTGAAAATCATTCACCGGTAAAAAGGGTGATAAAAAGCTAAAGTCAAACAGGAGATCGTTGAATTGGACAAAAAATTTTAAGCATAGGTAGATACAGAAAATTGATCAAGGATATTGTTCATAGATCATAATTAATTGGTAAATGGTCAGTGCGTGAGGATATTAACAGGAGAAGCAGAAGATACAGCCAGGAGAAGAGAAATGCATATAAGGCAGATAATCAGGGGCAGTATGGTGGTTTGGTGATTAATGTACCCAGATTAATGAATGAGATGATACTTGAGGTTCATAGGGGAGGATAGTATATGAGGGTAAGGTAGACCAAAGTTTAATTGAACTGTTGACAAAGTGTTACAACAAGCAAAGCCATACAGGTGTGTAACAATCTAAATTTATTATCCAATATACCAAAACAAAGATCATTTGGTAAATCAAAACTAACAGGTGGAATGATGTATTATACAACACCAGATGATCCAGTGAAAAGATTGACTCTTTTAACTGGTAAGAGAAGTGTGGGAAATAAAAATATACAACTGAGAAATGAGGTGTATGAAATACTGGACCAACTGTTAAAACTATCTGTTATAGACAAACAACAGAATGACAATTACATAAAAAAGAATTTACAACAAACAGACGAATAATATAAACTAATAATACATGGAAATACCTTTTAATAAACTCACACAGACGTATTATTCGTAACTCGTTTATTTTATTGATTGAAGGAAAATGTGGATCACTAATCTTAAATGTACACGCGATATAAGAAAATCAATCAATCAAAATGTCACCGTACAAACAAAACTGAATAGCATCAGGTTTCAATGTGTCATAGTAATCGCATCCTTGAGCACACGTAAACGTTTTTTACACTCCAGAAAGTTTATTCACAACGTGAGAAACTTTCAATGTCTCAGCTGTCAAATATTCATAATGAATCCAACTATGTTCAGTTCTCTACAACTGATTTCCCCGACCACTGCTGCAGTGCATCGTGGCCGCACGACTAGATTAGAAACGTGATTTGTGACAAGTTGTCTGTCCTTACTGACTACACTCGTCTTGACTTCAATTGGAATTAAATGCTGAACGACCCTCCGTAAATATGTCAGTCGCTTGTTGTTGTTTCCAACCTTGACAATTGGGGCTTGAACCTTTCCATCAACTCCAGGAATAAGTTCCTCAACTCTAGCATATTTCCAGTAAGTTCTGGTGGTGGAATCGTTTTTGAGTAACATAATATCCCCTACCAAGATTTCTTGAGTACCATTTCTTTTGTTTACCACGTTTGACTGCTCGTGTAGACTAGTAAGATATTCCTTTCGCCACTGCTTTGTTACTTGTTGAAGTAGATTCTTCCGATGGCGAGCTCTTCTTGTCAATGATTGATATGTACTGATGATTTCGAGATGTGTACTGTTTGGTGTTGATGTAACATGTTGCTCAAAGATAAGACCGGTAGATGTCAAGGGATAAGAAATCGAATTCGCGCCATTGTACATATACGTGATCGGCCTCACATTGATTACTGACTCAACTTCTACCAGCACTGTCCGTGACTCTTTGAAATGCAAGGTTGATCGACCGAGTACCTTCTTTAGAGGTGTCTTGATACTTTTGATTAGCCGCTCTCAAAAACCTCCCCACCATGGAGCCCTTTTGATGATAAAGTTCCATGAAATTCTTTGGTTAACAAGGTAATACTAGACTTAGTTCGATCTCGTGATCCTTCTTATCTCCTTGCTTGAAGATTTGAAGGTTCTTGTGTTATCTGATGTAATTGTGGTGGGAGTCCTCATAGACCAGCAAATCTTCTGAATGCCAGCAGAAAATCTTGAGTGTTGAGGCCTCTGCATAATTCTAAGTGAACAGCCCTGGTCCAAGCACAAGTAAATAAACACATAGAGACTTAGCTGGACTTGTCCTCGTCCGAATTTCTGCTGCCAACATTCAATGGTCCGACAATGTCTATTCCCACATGCGTGAAGGGGGATCATCAGACACTCATTCACTTGGAAGATTGGGAGGCGAATGAGACTTCTACAGAGTTCCATTGATTTTCAATGAAATCACGCATTTCTTGATGATTTGTTTTACAGCTGTGTGACCTTTCAAAATCCAAAATCACGCTTTGAAATTATGGCTCGAAATTTGGCCAACTTTCATTTTGGCAACGGAAGATCTGAGGTCTAGTAATGCAAAATCTAAGATGGCAGATCAATGTGAGGCCACCGAAGGTGAATTAATTATTTCAATAAAAAAAGCACTGAAGTGAGAGAAATCAAAATTTGAGCGGTGAATTTCAGATGCATATAAACTAAAGGATTCAAAGTTTGGAAGTCTTTGTGAAAGACCCAAATACAGCAACGGTGAGCTATATCCCATGCTTCAACGAAGCGTGATTCGCGCAAAGACTGCAATAAATTACTGTCTAAGTTCAAAGATGAGCAAATTGCATCAGTGGATGGTTTTCTTTGACCTTCCCATGCCACAAGAGGTCTTTTTAATCTCTTGCATAAGGAGATTCTTGGTAGAATAAGATATGAGTTGGAAGTTAAAGAGAAACCGGGGTCAGAGGTCATACAATTTTCAAGCCTTAGAAGATTATGTCTCCTGTTCAACCAATTCGAAGATTGTGGTGGGTTCAAGAAGTGGCTTGGTGAAGGAAAAGGAGAAGCTAAGCTTATCATCAATGATGAGAAGAAGGGAACAATGGTCTACAATGCTAAAGAAGAGATTTTGAGGGCAAAATTTCACTATGGATATTGGAACTGTCACGGGATCATTCAACACTGAATAGAAGACACATGTCAGTGACACTTGGAATTGCTTAGCCATTTTTCCTTTAATGATTTGAGTCTCAATAGTTCATAATGTATCTTATCTATAATATATAAAAAAGATATAACCCCACAATATAACACCTTGAAATTTACCTCTATAAAATCAAGCAATATTGTTTTTACTGACACGATAACTAAGAGCTGGGTTACTATGAAATAACCAACCGATTTGCATGTTTCAAGTATAATACATAATTATAATACGTAAGTCTCAGATATGTACATGATTTTATTAACATATTTACACTTAAGAGTATTAGTTAATGATGAATAATTATGAATTTTTGTGACATTTACTTTCATTGGAAGGTTTTTTGTTTTTTTCCTGGAATTCTAAGAAACTCCTGGAAGTCTAAGAATTTGATAGTTGATCAAAACAATAGGCTGTACCACTTCGACCCGGGATAGAAGTGTGCCGGATAATTTCTACAATGTGCTAGGGAAAGCAGTGAAACTACATACAGTGAAGATGAGCCAGAGGAAAATCGTCGCCTACAGGGAAGACCTCGAGCACGAAGGCAATTGAGGAATTTTTTCTTGTTCTACATAGACTAAGACTAGGCTTTGGAGAGAAACATTTAGGCCATTTGTATGGTATCTCTCAATCAACTGTGAGTAGAATCCTGATCCCTCGGATTAACTTTACTTAAAATCTGGTCAGATCTGTATTTGGTCTTCAAGAGAAAAGGTTGATGAATGCATGCCAGAGAGCTTCCGCCAGAAATAAAAAAGGTACTCATGTAATTATCGATTGCACAGAAGTTAGGTGCCAGACGCCTAGCAGTCTACTTTTCAACAGTGAACTTTTTAGTTCATATAAGAACCATGTAACCCTTAAAGGCCTAGTAGGCATCACACCAAGTGGAGCTGTGACATTCATTAGCCAACTTTACACAGGAAATATCTCAGACAGAGAACCTGTCACCAGGAGTGACTCTGTTATGGAAGACAAGGGCTTTACAATCGAGGACATATCGCCTTTGGGAGTTTCCCTTAATATTCCTCCATTCCTGAGAGGAGACTCTCAGATGTCTCCAGAGGAAGTAGTGGAAACACAACAGATTGCCAGTATGCGCATTCATGCCGAACGGGCCATTAATAAGGTAAAAAATTTTCACGTTTGGGGTGCTGTTGTGCCATTAAGTTTGTTTGGTGTGGTGAACCAGATGTGGTGTATCTGTGCATTTCTATGTAATGTGCAGGGCCCTATCATTTCTGACGGAGGAAATGAATCTCGCCGAATAATTTCTTTAACAATTTATAAAATTATTCTATAAAAATACTTAACAATGATTGACTTGGCAATTTATTAAGCATGGCAGGTATTCCTTTTTGTAAGAATGTATATTGCTACATTTACCTTTCCATATCACCTGCATAGTCAAATTCATAGAAAACAAGATGAAAAGAGTGTTTTAGAAAAATTAAAGGTTTCTTAATGTATTATTCATGATGATATAGTGCAAACACTATAACAGTGAAACAGTACTACATGAATAAAACTAATAGACCTCTTTACCTTCATATGCTAATTGCCCACTTCAGATCACGTCATTTTCATGAGAAAGAATCAACTCCCAAGAGTACCATCATATGGTCTGAAATGGGCACAACAAACAATGAAGGTAAAAAGGTCTATTCGAACTAAATAGCACTAATGAAACAATAGAAGTCAATAGACATTCAATGATTTAGTGCTATTTAGCACTATTTAATTAGTTTAGTTGTTTCATGCTTTTAGTATTTGTATTTTAAAATATTCATCTTACTTACTCTTACTCTATATATTTTGAGTTGGTGATGTTATTTAGCCTGTGAAAACATTGACAAGCTACTAGGTAGTAGTAGTAGTAGTAGTAGGCTAAGGCCACCATTTCCCTTGTTTTTTGTTATGAACAAGTACTGAGTTAATAGTCATTCTCTCTAAGATATCATAACTGTAAGATGGTGTAGTGTGTATACTGCATAAGGGTCCACTGGCAGGGATTGAAAAAACCTGCTCTATGGGCATTTTACTTTTACTTCACTCTAAGCTGGTTAAGTTATGTAGATAAATGACGATAAAAATGAAAATGATGAACTTAGTTCAAATAGCTTATCTAATCTTGCCTAATTGATGAAAATTGAACTGAAGTAGGACCGATGTAGTGTTCAAAGTAATACGATTTCAGTTTGTGTGATAATGTATCCCAAAATTTATGAGCAAATTCAATTCGCTCAATGCATAGTCCAGCACTTTTATAAATAATAAAATCACACCAGCTTCCTCTTGTCACTGCAAGCTGTCCCTAAACTTGATAATAATATGGGTGATCTCTTTTAAGTTTTGGCACGTCATCTGCTCTCTCTGCACAAAATCCTTGATCTGCACATGCATCAAGTGGGGTCACATGGAATTTTGTGAGGAGGCATTTCACCTCTGCAATACCAAAAGGCTTTATGCAGCCTTTGTCTATTACCCTTGCATCAGGAGATGCACCCAAAAAAATAGCATTTCTCTGCAAACCACCAATCCTGATTGAAGTACTACAACTTTTCTTCTGGTTGAGAACATATACTTTTCATAACGCTGCAAAGCCACTGACTCTTACTTCTAGCCATGTTCAGTATACTTGGATGAGACCTGCTTAGGGTTTAGTAAGTTATTCACAAGTGTAATATGATTCCTTTGTCTATTAGAAATGGTCTTGAAATTAGAAGCAGTTAGTCTATATTTTCTTTCATTCTTCCACTCCTACAAGGTTGCTTGGTCACGTGTTCCCCTTTCAATAGAGTTGAGCTTGTCTTCATCAACCATGACATAATCAAGCAGAGCTTTCTGGGCATCATCCAGACCATCTGTCATAGGGATGTAATCAGTGGTGTCTTTCAGGGGAAATCTAGGTTAGCTGTCTGGCATGTTAACAATTAAAGTCTCATCACAACTTAGTCTAGGAACAGCATCTATATTGCAGTAAACTTTAAGGTTAGACTCTATAAATGTTAGTTGGTAGCTGGCATATGGTCCAAAAGGGGATTCAGAATTAGCTACTTCACATAAACCCATTTTAGGATTGATTTTTGATAGTTCTTCCTTTAGACGAGTTTCTGCAGAGACTTGAGATTTGCGTTTCTTTCTAGATTCATAAAGCAAGCATTTCAATCCTTCAGATGAGTGTGCCATATCAAGTTTTTATTTCTTAACAACCACTTCCATGACTAGCTGAGTTCTGATTGTGTCTCCTCCACCAGTTCTGTGCCACATTTGTGATGCAGAAGTGCATTCCACTCTAGGAGTCATGTTTCCATCTTTATGCTCCCTGATATCCTTGCATTCATATGTGGAGAAGTTGCAAAGTTTTATCAAGAGTCCTAGGACATGGTTACAAGAGCCTATCTTGCCAGCAATACAACTACAGGATGCATGTAAAACTTCCCCTGTTACTATGGACAAAGCTGAGCTCATGTGGAGGCTCACTTTTCTTAAAACTGTGATAGCACAGGCTTTTGAAGTAGAAGCAATAGTCATCGCTTGCAGCTTGAATTTCCTTTAAATACTCATCTTCTAGAAATGTCTTTGCTTTACGAAGACTTGTTGGAGCCGAGCGAATTTCAGAAAATGCGCCCAAATTTTTACCTGATTGCTCCATATGCCTGTTCATTTCACCTTTGGCGAACAAAGGCATTAGTTTATATTTGTCTAGTTCGTAGGTGTTGTTTGTGAAAGTCCTTTTGCTAAGTACCAAGTCTTCTTTTGCGTTTCGTATACAGATGCTACGGGTCAGGGTCAATAATTTTTTTATCCTTTCCCAAATCAATATATTCTTTTACCCTAAGTGTACAATAATATTCAAAAATTATTCAGTTGCAAACTACCTTGGACTGCACTCAGGCAATATGACCAGTTATAGAGTTATGATAAACATGGGAAATCACATCTTGGCGATTGTAATTTTTGTAAACTGAGTATTGAAATATTTCCTCATATTGAACGGATTGAGTCAGGCATAAAAAAATAAGAGATTAAATTGATGGTTTTCTTGGTAATAAACACGATAAAAATAATTTCTTTCTTTGGTTTCTGCAATATTTTCACGTGCACCAGTTTGACAGCCATCTGAAAACAACAACAACACGAACGCAATCTTCCTACCTTTCAACCATTTGTGCCTTGGTTTTAAGGTCTTTCGTTGGGTCACCCCTACATTTAAACCAGAACAAAAGCTCATCTGTCTTGAGGGTTGAAGGGTTCCATCCAGAAAGCAAAGCTCCAGGTATATCTTTCTCTGAAAGCTTTGTTAAAGTTGCCATTTTGCCATGTAAAAACTAGGAAAAGCCCGCGAGAGGCCTTTAGGACCTGGCTCCCATGCAAACTCATTCCCAGTCCCTCTCTTTTTGCAAGGGGTGAATACGTCAATTCTTTGTAAGTAAGTGGCCTTGGAATAGGTAGCCCGAAACCAAACTTAATCCGTTCGTTTGAAGAGTTCCCTTTCTTCATGGTCTTTCCAGTGTACTTCAAAACAAGTGCAGACCTTGCTTGCTCATATTTTCATTTTCTAATTATCCCCCCAGCATAGAGAAGTGAAAGTGAGCGAATGAAATTTTTCATCACTCTTTTTATATTCTTGTACCTCCCTCTTTATTTCTACAAGTGCTGCCTTTTTCATTTTCCTAGATGAGCAGAAGTATTTGGTAAAGTCAGAAATCTTACCATATTTTAGGACAGTGGACACCATACCATCTAAGGTTGGAGCTCTGTTCTCCACTGTGCCACCATTGATCTCTGTGTGCAGCCCTCTTGGACCGCTTCGTCTGGGTAAATTCAGTTAGAAAGTTCTGAGGGATCCCTTTTTCACCTGGTGGAAGCATTTTTCAAAATTTCAAATGCACTCAGCGATGCCTCAAGCCACGTGTATGCAGGAGTTGTTTACATCCGATCACTCTATGAAGATGGCCGAATTGATGTCACATTAGTTGCCTCAAAGACAAGAGTCATACCATTGAAAAGGCAAACCATTCCACACCTGGAACTGGGTTCTGTTTGCCCTGGCTAGGTTCTGTTTCACCAGTCGTCCCATGATGGTAAATTGCGAATTGCCTCCACACAATGCTATACATACTGCTTCCACGTCCTTTCATTTTTTATTCAGCATAACGTCGTCATCGAATCTGTCCAGTAAGCGTTCTTGCCATTCTTCTTGGCCAAATCGAGGTTGTTCATGAGTTGAGAGAGAATAAGAGCACCTAACAGCTCCAGGTGTGGAATGGTTTGCCTTTTCAATGGTATGACTCATGCCTTTGAGGCAGCTAATTGGACATCAATTCGGCCATCTTCATAGAGTGATCGGATGTAATCAACTCCTGCATATATGAGGCTTGAGGCATCGCTAAATCCATGGAGCTTGAACTGTACTGGACTTGATCGGATTTAACAGCAGGGTATTCTAACATTGCCCAAAAACTCCAATTCATCTAGTAGTGAATTCCAGGTCTTGAGTAGATTTTTGTCTAATTCACTGTCCCAGTCAACTTTTTCAAGACAGAGTTCTTGGAAGAGAATCTTCGTTTCCATAGTACACGGGGTGAGAAATCCAATCGGATCGAATATCTTCACTGACAATTTCAAAGAGCATTTTGTAACTGGAAGTGAGATTTTCAGGTGTAATGGACGATTTTGCATACAACTCGTTATCGTCTGCTGTAGCGTTGTTAGTCAGCCTTATGTAAAGTGTACTTGCGAGTTGTTGTAGACTTCAATAAGCTTTCAACAAGTTTCGAGTATTCGTATTCCATTTTCTGAGATTGAAACCACCACTCACTATCATTCTCTTCGATTCTGATGAACCATTAAAGCTTTCTCGTCAATATCTGTACCAGTATGAAGATCACCCACGTACAGAGACTTGCTAAACAACTCAAACATCTCGGGTTCAACTTGCTTGTAGAGCTTCAGGTGATGTGTGATGGTTTCGCCTAGAATAGAAGTAGTTGGCCTTAGACAGAAAACAAGGCAATTAAGTCAATGTTCGACGATTTCCGACTTGTCAGCAAGAGGATCTTTCAACCAAAGGAAGCGTAACATGTCCCTGTCCTCCAGCTTGATTCCTACCACCAGGAACGCTTTCTCAATATCTGCAGTTGGAGCGATGAAATTCCAGCAAAAACTTGTCAGCATTTCAAATATGTGAGGGATGTAGTTTTCTACCACTTCTAAACAATCATGGAGAGATTGTTCGTCCTTACAGTTCTTTGCAGATCCGTCGCAAACAATCCGAGCCTTTGTTATTTCGTGATCTCTTTTAACTACTGCATGATGTGGCGATTTATTAATTATTTTCAAGGTAACTTCGGTTTCTGCCAGGGTTTCTTCTTTTGACTCCGGCACAATTTTCACGATTCTTTTCTTCTTTTATTGCTCTTAAATAATATTGTCGCACTCTTTCACCAAATTCGGCTGCTTCTTCAATTTCGAATGAAATGATCGTAATCTTGTAGCACACATTCCATAATTGTTAGATGGTGGAAAGAGGCCTTCCTTCCAAGGCAGTCCAACTTCATAATCATAACTAATTCTAATTCTTGTAAATGGGGATGATCTTGTACATCTATGCATTTTGGCAGTGGTGTGCAAATGATCGGGAAATTGAGTGCGGTAATTTCAATGTACTCGTTGTCGGTGTTACATGGTTGGAACTGACAATATCAGATAGTAATTTTGACTACCAGAACATAACTATCTACCTCCAAGCATTTCTAGATTTGAATGGCCGTACTAACACAGGTGCTAAATTGAAATGGTAAAATCACGCTTTCAAGTATGGGTTACGTTGGAAGCAAATTATTAAGTGGATGTTAGAGATGGAAATTTTGTAGAATTGATAGGCTTTGATGAGAAAATCATAGCAAGCGCAGAATGGGGTACCAAAGCACCGAATATCACAAGACCTGATGACAATCTGTTTGTTTGTTGAAATGTGTTAATTGATAGCCTTGTTAGTGGTAGTGCATCTGACATATTGCACAGGTTAAGTGTTGATAATGACCCACTTAGTTATCCATTTCATGTAGAGCCAAAGAGGTCGTTTTTCAATGAAATTAATGCAACCAGTATAAAAGGAGATGTGAAATTATTTATTTACAGTACTGAATATATATGTCCAGAGAAAAGAGATATAGGAATAAATATGGTATTACTAGATACTACAAAATTGCTGCACAAATAAGAGACACCAAAGAAAGTGGTACCAACAACTGCAGCACCTCCTGTGGTAATAGCAAAAGAGGGTGGTTTAGTGGTACTAAAGGAGAAGATAAAAACTATTGCACCCATAACAATAGAAAATAGTGACGACATCATCAAGTATTTACATCAAATGAACAAACCTAAGAATCCAGCATTTGAGGAGAACACTCTCTCAGCACAATTTGACAAATTATGAAACTATTAAAATGATTGTTATTATATAGATGAGTGTGAGATTGTCTGAATACTGTAAAAGATATTAATAAGTCTCTGTTGATTTACAGAACCCAATAGTCACACCAAGTAATAATGCTTCCTAAGGGAAAACAGGAGACAGGTTTGTTCTTGATAGTAATAATGAGGCCCATCCTTTTGATTGGTATAATACATAGTTTGATATTGATTTATACATCAGTAGAACACCAGATGATATCGCATATGCTGCCACAGATAATGTTGCTAATATTAATGGCAGTCATTCAATCATCAATCAATTAAAAGTGGAATTCAATGGTGTTCACCGTATTGACACAGCACGTATCAATCATGCAATTAATGTGAAAAACCTTTTGGAGTTTTCAAAGGATTACAGTGATAGAGTTGGACCAACCATGATGCATTATATATATACAAATACTGTTGTTGTTGTCGTTGGCGAGTTGATGGTACTAATCACAATCATTATATTACATCGAGAAATGCAAATTACAATGAAGGATTTGCTAAAAGACAAAAGTATTTCAGCATCAACTTCTGCAGCTCCTGTTAATGTCATCATAACACTCTACAGATTTGGTTTCTTTGATAGTTTTATAAGCCCCAGTGGTAAAGTCAGCATTGATATTGTATTGGAAAGTGATGATAGTGTCATTTTCAGAGCTGGTGGAGATCCTGGAAGATACCTTGTCACCAGGTTTGTCTTATGGGTACCTAATATGATGTTCAATGCAAGAGGTGAACAGATGTTTTAGCAAAATTATTTGAAACCACATACCTGGTCATATTTGAAGGAATGTGTTGAAATCAGTCCAAATACTCATCAGTGCACAGGTACTTTTAAACTAACATCAAGTACAAGAAAACCAAGTAGTGTTCATTTGGGAATTGGACATTACCAATGTACAGTTAAAATAATGGTGTCTTTTTTACTAGGTTTGCATATCACACAATGAAAAGAACAATTACCAATGTACAGTTAAAACTGAATAATGGTGTCTTTTATCACAAATCAGGAAGAAAAGAATGGTTCCACCAAACTGGAATTTTGCTAGCAACATAAAAATACTTTTGATTGTCAGTTTCTTAAAATATGCAATTTTTTTTTATAAATTAATATAATATGATTTTACATATGACGAAAGGATATCTTTCCTATAGAGTAACATTGACCGACGATCGAAAAGTGAAGGGAGCACCAAGGTAATATGGTAGCAGCACCACCATTCATTGGTAGTTGGCCAAATAACACTGGTACCATAGGTGCTGGTGAAAAAAAAAAAGACCTCCAAAGGAAAAGGACTACTTCTGGGCAAAAACTCACCATTCGATGGAATCCTTCTAGTGGGTACAATTTTGTTAATAAAGCATTGTCCAATTGACATTATCAACTGGGTTAAGAGTGTGAAAATAAAGCAGTTTATGGGTGTATTTTCAGGAATCAAATAAGTAATAAACATATGACAGGATATTATGTCATAAACGTAGATGATAGTGTCGGTCCTGGTACACATTGGGTGGTTATGATTATTAAAAAAAGAATATAATAGAATATTTTGACAGTTTTGGGTTGAATTGTCCAGAAGAAGTGATAGAAGTATCTAATAGACTGACGGTTAATTATTTGTACAATAGCACACAGTACCAGGATTTGATGAGTGCAGTATGCGGATGCTATTGTTTGTATTATATGTATGAGCACTGTTAGAGAAAATCATATCATAACATCATAAAAGTATTTTGCCATACTGAACATGCTTATTATGAGAGATTTATCATGGGTATTTTATATAAGCATATATTGTAAAGGGAATATTTATTTGAAATCACAACAAAATAGATACAACTGTGGAAGGTGTTGAAGGACCAGCAGGGCCATCAGGACTGAAAGGTGATAAGGGAGATACTGGTCCAAAAGAGGAGATAAGGGAGATACTGGTCCAAAAGAGGAGATAAGGGTGATATTGGTCCACAGGGTCCAAAAGGAGATACTAGTGCACAAGGACCACCCGGTAGTGCTGATGGTGGTGGTACTGGGTCTCAGAGTCCAAAGGGTGATAAAGGAGACACTGGAGCACAGGTACCAAAAGGTGATACTGGTCCTCAGGGTCCAAAGGGTGACAAGGGAGATACTGGTCCACAAGGTCCTAAGGGTGATAAAGGTGATAGAGGTCCACAGAGTCCACAAGGGCCATCTGAAAGTGCAGTTGGTGTGGTTCTGCAGACCTTTCAACTGAGTTGTTTTTAGATGGAAGTTAGAAAATGACAGGCAATTTGAATATGAACAATAAAAAGGTTATTAATCGTAGTGAGCCATCAGGTGCAACAGATACAAGTAATAAAAAAGCATATTGATACCATGACGAATAATATTCTGAATGGCACTAAGATTTTCCAAGGTAAGTAATACATGAATAATGACCTTATTGTAAATGTACATGCACCCACTTCAAATAATGATGCTGTCAACGAGGCATTTTTTGACACAACAAACAGAAAAAAAGTGATGGCAACCAATTGTTGAAATTAAGAAATCGTAACAGATGAAACGTTGATGGTAAGACCATTTATGACCTGAGAGGAGCACAATATGATGATGAAACTGTAACCTTGAGGCAGATGAAAGACATCACAGATAAGAAAATAGACATAGACAATCTGTTACCGTAAACATTGAAAAGCAGGTTGTTGATACCAGATTACGATAGCAGTGACAATAGTAACAAAGTTGTGTTTAATAAGAGATATGTTGACAGTAAAACCTTTACTTTGGATGTATCAAAAGGTCTTGATATGAGAGGTAATAAGGTTATCAATGCAGCAGGCCTAACTAGTGCAACAGATGGAAGCAATAAAAGGTATGTTGATACAAAGGCAAGTAGTTTGTTAAAAACAGATGGTACGAGAGTGATGACCGGTAATTTGAATATGAACAGCAGAAGTATAATTAATATCAAACAGGCACAATCACATGAAAGCACACATGCTGTTGATTTTAATTTTGTCAATACAAATATCAATGACAGAAACATAATGATGACTACCAATTATAAGAAGTATCTTAATGACAAATTAAATCATTCTGTTGGTAGTACAGATCAGAAAAACATGTTTCAATATCTCATGGATGACCCCTCTGAATTAAGAGAACAAGATGACGCGACTGGTGTCCAGATTACCAATAAAGTCACAGAGTCAAAGAAGAGACATATGAGACGTAAACTTCATCTTAATTCAAGTAACGGCTGTTACAGCCGTTGTGTAGGTATGTACCCTCTTCCTACTGGTGAATGTACTGTCGATTTTGAACCGTATTTTACTTCAGCATCAATCAATCATTCAGCAGTCCAGATATCAGCTACCAGTAGTATTGAGATGGTTTCAAGAACATCAACAAATAAAAAAAAAAATAAGTCTTTATTCCATCATAAGATAAAACTACATATCTTATGTTACAATGAATTGAAAAAACTACAGAAATCTACATACATATTATGAATTAAAAAGTATATCATCACAATAAATGGAGCTTAAATATCAACCTATTTACAAATGTGTTCATAAAGCGCTGTGTATTAATTTTCGGGCGCGCGCAGCCTTTTTTCCTGAGATTGTGAAGATATGTCTTTTGGACAGGAATGATATCTTTCAGGGGGTGGCAATCCGTTGATTTTAGTTTCTTCAAAATGTTTCTGTCTTGTTTGTTTAAAAGGTTCTTGATAAAAACTGGAAATGAGATAAAACCGCGTTCATGACATCGGTCTAAAAATTTTTGTACAACCGTAAGATCGGACTCAGATGCCCCATAGACTGAAAGTGCATAGCTAAAATTAGTCAAAACAATCGATATAAAAAGATGATCAATCTCTGCCTGAGAGTAATGTTCCTTTCTCAATGTTCGTAGGACGTGTAAACACTTGTTTGCTTTGACAAGCTTAGTTCTTACATGCTCATCAAATTTTCCATCACTCTGTAAAGTTACTCCTAATAAAACGAAGCTATTACATTGGGGAATATTATTAATTGGAGAGTAGAGTACATTATGATTTTTCTTTCTAACAACCAGCTCTTTACATTTGCAAGGGTTGCAGACCATTCTATTGTCTTTACACCATGTTAAGAACTGTCCTACTAAGTCGGCAGACGGGTCACTATTCCTAGTGATAGGCGAAAGAATAGTGGAATCATCGGCATATTTAAAAAGCACAGGGCAACCATTAAAAAAAAAATCTCCAAATCGTTCAAAAAATATATTAAAAGATACGGTCCGCTTACACTACCTTGTGTGGTTCCTCTATTGACAAGTTTCCACTGTCCTAAAAAATTATAACTAACAACACGCTGTTGTCTTGCATAGAGGAAACTATGATACCAATTGATAATGTACGGATTTAGAGGTAGCTGTTTCAGTTTGGCAGACAAAATAGCATGGTTCACAAAATCGAAAGCCTTACTGAAGTCCATGGTAAAAATTCGCACTGCGCTATAGTCACTACTATCTAAATACTTGTATGTCTGGTGCTGGATAGCGAGCAAGGCATTTGTGCAACTACCCGCCTGTCTATATGCAAATTGGGTGTGGCTCAGGTTGCTCTCAATGACTGACTGTGCTTGTGTACGATACACGACCTTCTCAAACAACCGGGCAATAACGGGAGTAACATTAATACCACGGTAGTCCGAGTCCTCTATAGGCATGTTCACTTTGGGGAGAGGGTTAACATTTGCCCTTTTCCAGGAGTCTGGCCATGTATGAGTAGACAGCGACAGATTCCAAACGTGAGTGACGATTGGTGTGAGTAGCTCAGCACAGTCTTTCCAGATCCAGTACGGGAGGTCGTCTGGTCCCGTTGCGGTTTTCTTTACATGAACTAAGGTATTCCAGACACACCGCTCAGATATTTTCGGGGGCTTTACACTGTCCGGGATATCCATATCACTAGGTCTAACGTAAGTGTCATCATAGCACAGGTTGGCGAAGTAGTCGTTCAGACGAACTAGAGAGTTCTTGTCCAAATTTATCAACGATGACCTGCGACGCTGCGATAGGGCGTCCACGCCCTTCCACCACTCACCGCTACCAATGGCAGCCAGTTTTCTTCTGTTCTCGGTTATCAGCTCAGAAATGCGCTTATTAAATAAAGACAGGCGTTCCTTATTCTTTAAAGATATATGGGACTTAGTCCTCAGCATACACTTGACTAATGGGGACATCCAAACTGGGTCACGCGATGACATGCGTACAGATTTTTGCGGCATAAACTTATTCATCACTGCACGAATCTTTACCTCAAGCACCTCGACCGCCTTGTTTATGTCCACCTCATTGAGGACGTCACTCCAGTCCAGCGCAGTGAGTGCCATATAAAATGACTGTTTCCGATGTTCCCTACAGTCCCGCACGAGAACTTTGCGGCGCATAGGTTTAAGCTTTAATCCCGCCGGTAAAACAAAGCCCTCATGGTCTGTCTTAATAAGCATATGTATGGAATATGCTTGACCGAACAGATCCGCTCGGTTGGTCATACAGTTATCCAAGCACGCGTTACCCCGCGTGGGAAAATCAACCACGAAATCCCAGCCAGACAAAGCCTTAAATTCTTGCATATCCAAACGATTTACATCGCCACCACAGACAATAGCCGCTTCTGGGTGTTTGTTCAACACAATGTCCACAAAGGATATTATATAATTAATCAAGTCGAGATCCCGGTAGCTATGCTTGGGAGGATTATACAGGCCGCAAATTAGCATAATGTGATCGGACGGCAACTGCACTGTTAAAGCAATAAATTCATATAAATTGGACCGATAGACATCCAAGACTTTAAGACTGTCTCTCACATAGACCGCAACACCCCCTTTTTTCCTTTTGTCCAAGTCTGCCCAACCTCTGTCCCGCCTGAACACATTGTAATTTGGGATATTCACCACGGCGTCCGGCATATTAGTGGAAAGATGAGTTTCACTGACAATACACACATCAATATCCTGAGATCTCAGGTCAGCCTCAAGCGCCACAGGTGCTCGTACACGATTTTTTGTTTTCGACAAACCACAAATGTTCGTAAACAAACATTTTGGGACAGCGAAACCCTTTGATTTAGAGGTGGATGTTTTGTCGGTTTTGTTGACACGCGGAATGTTAATTAAGTTACTCCGATCCACTTTCTGACCTTCAGCCTTGATGAAACGGCGGCCTTGCATCACCGGGATTTTCTTGGTTGAGATGGATCGTGAGATTCGAGCACTATGTTGCCCACGGTATTTCAGAATGCCGAGTGACTTGAACTGAGATAGAACGGCCGGAGATGGCTTGAAAGCTTTGTTTCGGAGAGACAAGAGTTCAGAGCATTTCAAAGACGCTGGCTTAGTTCGCATTAACATCGGGTAGTTCTTATTAACTCCTCCGATACTCCTGTCTATCTCTGGACCCGGTTGTGACTCTACGTCCATATCTATAGTGATATCTAGCGTGATATATTTCTCCGGTACTGCGAGCAAGGTTAGACCATGGACGCCCCACAACACCACCAGCCGGCGAACTCTAAATTTAGGAGTAGTAAACTTGGATGAAATATGTTTGAAAAGCCAAGGACTTTCAGCCCTCCTATAGTGACAATTGTAGCATTCTTGGGCAGCATTTAAAACGAAAAGAACACCAAAAATGGTAGATAGGCGAAGAGCTCCAGAAAACGTGGCAGCCATGTTGGCGCCTTTCACATGAATAGGGTTAGCGATCATAGCTGAAGTATAATTCATTTCAACAAGTACAATAAAACAACTTCCAATTATCTAATGATGGACACGGTTTTGAAAAATGAATATGGCATCAGTTATACACAAGATTTACAAATATTTGTTGTTGTTTATGGTGTTGTAGAGGATCACAATAATGTCTCAAGTGTTGGGGATAAGATATCTACAGTTACCAATGGTGTCATCAATTTCAATGAGAAGGTCAAAATGGATGTAGTTGATCCTTTCAACAATCAAAATCCTGTGTCTAAAAAGATACATGACGATGATATAAATAGAGTAAATAACCCTATTACAAATCGCAGCAAATACTGTCATAATAACAATCTTGCGCATAATAATGAAAAAACCGTTAAACTTAAAGACTTCTTTCCTGCAAATAAAGTGACATCGGATGCATCACATTTCGCTTCTAAAAGTGGAGGTGAATTTGTTATTCAAGAAACAGTGTTGCATTACAAAATAGGGTGATCAGTATAGGTGGTTCACCAGGTTTGCAAGGTCTCAAAGGATCGAAGGGAGATACTGGTCCACAGGGTCCAAAAGGAGATAGAGAGATTTTGGGCCTAATGGAAAGACTGCAATGACTGCTGATTTGAATATGGCCAAAAATAAAATAATCAATTTAGCAGCACCTGTTAATGCTATAGGTGCTGTAAATAAACAATACACTGATGATAATTTTTTGAAGGCAAGTGGTGGAGGGATGACAAGTACACCGCTAAAAAAGTTGAGTGATTCCAACTCAATATAACGAGTTCAACTTGCATCCAGAATAACTCTTTATATTGAGTTGGATTAACTATCTATATTGAGTAAAACTAACTCATTGGAGTAAGTTAGGACAACTCAAAAAGAGTTAGAAGTACTCAAATAATGAGTTAACTCTACTCAAAACATGAGTGGGTTTTTCTCAAAAATGAGTACAGACAACTCTGATAATGTGTTCAGTAAACTCATACGAAATGCATCCAGATTGACTCTTTATTTTGAGTTAAACTTCACTTCACTCAAAAAAAATGAGTTAAGTTACTACAGAAAATGAGTTAGCTTACTCTCACAATGAGTTACCTCCATGGCATAAAACTGTTCAGATTGGTTATCATCAATGTTATTAGAAGAGGTATATCAAGCTAAATAAATAAAAGCATGTGTCACTAGAAATCATGAAGCTATATTAAATTTGCAAAAGGAATAATTTTTTGTTTGCTAAAATTCTGAAGATATGCATGTAAAATGTAAAATTATAAAAATTGTCCACTCTTCCATGAATGTAAAATGGTCTAACATTATTTAGCAATAAATAGTAACAATTTTAAGAAATCCTTAATTTAAAGAGTGCATGCAATGAAATGTATTTAAGGGAATACTGAATCACACGAATTTAGTGTGAGCACTCAAATAATCATAAATAATCTTTAATTTTGGATAAGCTGTAATAGGTTTTGAAAAAAAAGATTGAATGATAATCTAAACATTGATCACATGATGCAGGCATTCAAACAGGGGCAAAATACACTGTAAGCAATATTTTAATATATTTTACAAATCACTATAAAGCAATTGAAATCTACAGAGTAAATTACCATACATAGTCTAGAGCCATCTTTAAATAAGTGCAATTCCTTTGATGCAGGTATACCATTTCATTAATACCCTAATCCATCTGAACAATATGCCCTACAAGGGAACAGTACTTTTCAAATAGCTTTGGACCATTTATTGTAATTCACTCCCTAGATTTCATTTGCCCAATAATTTACGAAATAAATCAATATATTGTGTACAGGTATATGCAATTGGTTGAATATCAACCACACATGAAGTATAATTAAGTTATCATTCAATTGAAGTAATTATAAAATCACATTTTCAGATCTTTGACATAGCATCAATGTCATTTACAAAATTAATTACTGTGGATGGTAGCTTCTTCCCATCCTGAAGTTGCAATATGCACTTTTGCAAGTACAAATAGAAGTTATTGAGGCCACTTGGATAGTCATAAAAGAACACATAGTAACATGCCATCAAACAGACTGTGGCCTCCAACAGAGTGGTGTTTGTTGAGCTGCATAGCACTTGCTGATCTGCTATTATATAGATAGCGTCGGGGGAACTTAGCTGCCCTTTAAATACAATTCTTGGAAAAGGCTTGTTGGAAATCTTCACGATCTCATCAATATCTTCATCTTCCTACAAAAAAGTAAAACTCCAGAGTCAATAATTATTGTGTTTGAAAACAATATTTGTTTTTTTAAAAAAAAATACAGCTTGTCAAATTTATTGACGAGAATTTCTTGAATCTATTGCTTCTGTCAATCAATGATAATCAGTCGGTGCCTTTTATATTTTTGACTAGCTGCAATGAAAAACCAAATTATTTCCAAATGTGCAACTAATGAGTTCGCAGAATTTCGGGAACCACTATAACCAATGTGATTTCTGGCACCTCCTTTTTGACTGACAATATGATAGGTCATAATTAATGTTCGAATTATATTAGACTGCTAGCTATCATATGAATAATAATTTAGCTGTAAAATCTGTTATGTTATCTACTATGACTTTTTTTTCTTGTCACTTTGTGTGGTGCAATTTTTTTTGCCAAAAACTCGTACGTAGGGCTACCATTAAATGCTGATTATCTCAAAAAGAGTTCTGGACACAAATTTTTTCTTTTCAGATTTGAAATAAAGCATTAAATTTTACTTCGGAAAATTGTAGTTTCAAAAAAAGTTTAACATTATTTCCAAAAGTAGCCAGTCACCTTAACAAGCTGTATGTACCGATATGTTCAATAATGAAATTGTTGGAATTGAGTGGCACCCAAATCCTAAAATAATGTAATCTTGTCAATCAAATAGAGATGCTAGAACCATTAATTTTAACTATTCTTTCAGAAATAAATATAATTTGATGATACTTACAAATACGAAATGGACAAAGTCATCTGTTGAAATAAGGCCAGACTTTGGCAGAAGAAGGTATGGCAGTACTGCCATGGCCACTTCAGCTTGTTCCTCTAGAAATAATTGAAAGATTTAGATTGATTTCACTACAATTAGGGTATTTACACTGGACCAGGTTCATCAAAACTGGCTTAGTTTTAATCTTTGCACTGTTTTTACTTAATTGTATGATGCCCTTTAATATTTGTGATCCAAAGTAATATAGAGGTTTACTGCACTGCTCTGTGTTAACACTGAATAAATTTTAGTAAAGCGACGGTATTTTTTAAGCCTTCCGGTGCAAGAAAAATACAGCTCAGGAGTAAGATTGTCCAGGGTAACACACAAACTAGCAGTGTAGTAAATTGTTTATAATATGATATGAAGACATCAGATACCCAAAAATTTGAAAAAAAATATTAAAACGTTTGAAAGGACAGACCTTTCGAGCATGTGCTGTTGCTGCACTTGAAAATGGGTTGTAATAGACCTATTTGACTATACAAATTGCCCATTTCAGACCATGTGATGAAAAACAAAGAAACTATTCTCCAGAGACGATATTGTAAACATCACATTGTCTGAAATGGGCAATTTGCATTTGATTCTGATTAGGTCTATACACGGGAAAAGCACGAGCTCGCATGATAAGATATTGTTTTCTTTTATATTTCTTACCAATTGTTGGTTCTGATTCATCTTCGTTCATGTCATTATCATCATCCTCCAGGAGGTGCAGGAACGTTTGGATTTCTTCTTTTGATTTACTCTTATTTTTTGTCTTTCCTAGTTTTACAATCGGGTCAGTGACTTGCTGAAAATTAGACCTGAATGAATCCACCACACTTGAATTTAGACCCAAAATTCTTTTCAAATTCAGCCAGTATCTAAGGAACAAAGGTTTGAATAGCATCAATAATAATTCCTATATTTCTGTTAACATATGAAGTAAGAGAGGACATTCACATCTTGCAAGCATAGGATGTCTGCATATCACCCAACACACCCAGAATTGCCCAGTTACTCAAGGCAGCAAATTGTGCTGACCTGACAGAACAACCAGACTGCCAATCACCCTAATGTGGGGGTAGTTTTATTAAACTCATCCTTCTTCTACACAACTTTCTTGTTGAAAGACACAGAGAAAACACAATTAGATTGCTCATACTCATAGTTCACAAGGACAACAATATATAGCTTAACATACCTGTTCAAACTTAAATAGAGTAGGGTAGTGTTCTTTTATTTCCTTGATGCTCATATTGTCATTCATTAGTCTCCGTCTGCTGGGGAAAGTCAGTGCCATTCGTTTGCTTATCTTTGCCCAATCTGGAGACCTTTTTTCAAATTCACTCTTCATAAAATCTTTATGTCGTTGTAGAGACACCTCATCCTCACCCTCTGGAAAGGGTGGCTCCCAGTTTATGGCTCCTCTGCGAAGCTTAGCTTTCACACACTCTTTGGAACTCTCTTTGGGCTTTCTTTTCCTGAGGATTACTTCCGGGTCATCTTTAATAGACTTTCTCTCATTACGGAACTTTTCGTATAGACTAGCGTACCAGGAATCCTGGAAATAGTATTGAAATCAATTATCTCTGATGTAATAGATGATTTGCATTTATATGACATTTCAGTACTAGAATCCTCTGCACATATATTTTTTTTTTTCAGATTTTGAATCTCTTTTGTATCTCCTTTTTGATCTCCTAGTATTCGCAAAAGCTACTCAAGGAGTAATAAATCAAAAAAAAAAACTATGTGCCAGCATTCTAGTAGCTGTAGTATTATTTTCATGCCATAATTCAACAGGGTTCCCACTCTTATGAAAAAGTTAAATTCCCTGACCAAGACCAAAACCAAAACCAATTTTTCCATCACCCAATGGCACACTTCTAGTTAGTCATTGTTATGAAGGACACCAGGAATATTTGGGAAATTTCATTTGGAAACATAATCACCAAGAAGATGTTGCAAAGATGAAAGAAAAATTCCCTATTTTGATGAATTGCAAATTTCCCTGACCAAAATCAAAATTCCCCGACCTTGAAAAAAATGCCAAATTCTCTGACTTTTCTCTGACTGTGGGAGTCAATGTTCAAATTACCTTTTTATTAGATCATTGAATCAGTCAGCAATTTGGAAAACTCTGGATAGGTCATGAAAAAACATGTAATAAGCTAAAATGCAAGGTCACATATGGTTTGCATTTTTTACTAGTGAACATGATCAACCTTTAAGGCCTCGATATGAAAACTTTTTTGAGGGATATGTAGCAAACTTTTTCATGTTTTCATATAACAGCATCAGATATCAACATATCATTTGTTTCAAAACCTTAGAGTACTTATTCGGTACTTACATATCCAGTACCAATTGAGGTATCTTTCAGGAAGGGATATTTCTGGACTATTAGTTCACAAATAGATGTGAGTTGATGTTTGGTGGGATACCTACAATTCACAAACCAAAAAATAAAATGAAATGTACAATAATTAGTAACCTAATACCAGTACCTTCTTCTTCAACATAAGATCTCATTGATGAAAATACAATAAGCCAATTTTAGCATTTCCCTACACCACAATAAAATGTATTCCTGATGGCTTTTCATCAATCAAAAAGTGGTAAACATATATCAAACAAGTATACTTACAAAGTGTAGCGGGCAAAATGATCGTATATTGAGCCTATGAACTCTCTTCTAAACTTCTTATTGATGTTCTGCTTCTCCTTGCTTGCCAGTGTTCTAGTAACATCCAGTCGGAAACTGGTTGGAAGTGTTAACACTCTTGGCCAAAGCATTTTTGCATTTAGCACTATATTGTCATCAGGGCAGGGACTGCTAACTTTGTTATCAAATTCCAGCCTCTTTCTGTATGAATAGTAAAATATAGCTGTAGATAATGGATGTCCCTAAAGACAGAAAGGAATGGATCAAAATAGACTTTTTATTTAACAAACATGACATCTTGAAGCAAAACAATTATATCATTTCAATGACACCTGAACACCTTATCAATGGCTGATATGTATAATGGCATAAAACATTACTCCAAGTAAGATGGAAACAAATTCAAACAAATCAGATTGAAGTCATCTAAAAAGTAAATCAGACTTTCATAAGATCCATTAGAATTGCTAAAATCTCTGATGATGTACATCTGGTTTGAAAGGGCATTAAACTTTTTTTTTGCTAATTCTTTTTATGGGTTTGTATTTAGTAAATTTATATATACTGGCAAAAACAATTCCCAGAGAATATATGTCACTCTTAACAGATTGGGGATGAGTTCCCTCAATGAGTTCAGGGGCAATTTGCATGTGCTCTTTGCGGTAGCGATCCTTCTCCGCAGCAGTAAGAACTTTAATCTTCCCTTCACTTATCAGTGTGGCCTTACTAAAATCTATTAAGATAGGTGTGATAACATTTACAGGTGATACAGAAACAACAATGTTGTCAGTTTTATATCATTGTGGAGCACTCCCATAGTATGTAAATAGCAAATACTATCAGTAATCTGGAAACTTAAATGAAGCCAATACTCTGGACCATTTACATAAGATTTAATATGTTCTTCATCCTTATGTAAAAGTTCTCTTAGTGTCAAGGCCTTAAACGATCCATTACCATAAAATTCTGCGACTATGAAATAAGGCTTCTGCATTGTGTTTACCCCAAATATAATGGGGAGATTTATGTGACAACATTTGTCCAAAAATGAAGCTTCCTTTGAACTTCCTTAACACTAGATGACTCTAAATACTTGACTGCAACTGGTGTGGATCTAAATTTTTTAAGCACACAGTTCCAAATCTGCCACTACTTAGGTTATCATCTGGTCCAAGATCTTCTAGCATTGTTGGTTGGATTTGCAAAAGCTCCCTAGAAGTATTATTTTTCATATTATTCCTTGCACATCCCTGGAATACACATTTAGTTGTTTTTAGTTTCTCTTTTTCCTTTCTGAAGCTCTCCACATCTCGAAGTACTTTTCTTTCATTTTCTTTTCTACTCCTATTGCTTCATGCAGATTCTGATTTTTCTGTTTTAGATCACTCATCAGCAATTCAAGTCCTGTTTTTGACTTTTGTCTTTCTTCCCTTTTCCTTTTGTTGCGAGCAAGCCTTTGTCTTCTCTTAGCCGTCAAGGAATGAGTTCTTTTCCTTTTTCTGAAATTTTAATAAGTATAAATTCATTTCTGTCCTCTTTGATGAGCGCTATTAAATATAGCACTCAAAAAGAGATACTGGTAAAAAAGGTGCTTACAAAACACCTTACACAGCAACCATGTTGGCACAAAACAAATTTATACTGTCCTTATGTATCTTACAAAACAGTCTCTACTTACAAGCGAATGTATACTCAATTGAGTAAAGTAATGGTAAAAGGCAGTTAAACTACCTTACACAAAAGCAGAGGCTCAGCACTGATTGTAAGATCTAAGGCTATAAACCGACCGCACCTTTTATTTTTTTAAACTATTGTTTTGCAAAAATAGTTATAAAAACAAAGTTATCAAGGTTGTTGAAGCAAGTCATAGAAATAATGATCCAGTATTATAATGTAGCACAATATTATACCATAACTTAAGATTCAAACCTTGCTTTTACTTCTGTATCAGCTGGAATTCTGTCTTGTACTTCCATTTCTTCATTGGCAATTGGGGTACCCTCTTCAACTACATCAATACTCTCGGGCCTGGAGGTTTTTTTTCAAAGATTCAAGTTGCTTGATAAACTTCATTCTAGGGCCGACCACAGGTATCAGTTGCACTAACGCATTCTCCGTTAAGCATTGCATTGCTTCGCCATCGATTTCGTTCTCTTATGAAAGAAAAGAGAGCAATTGGAATCAATATGAAAGAATGTGGGGTAAAGCTTGATAGTTTTGTACTTAGGTATTAGGCAAGACCTATCTATGTGTGCTTAGCACGGCATAGCATGAATGGTACCGAAGTTCCCGCCAAAACCAAGAATCTTTGCATTGGAACAAAACCAAGAATCTTTCCATTGGAAAGAGATCAACCAAATCTCCTCGTAATATTTAATCACCAAAACCCGAGTTTGATTTTTGGTTTTACTGTTCATCTGGATTCCTTATGAATTAGTTTTTTTTTATTCAAAATGGCACCGATTTGCAATACAACGGGTAATGCTCTCTAGATCCTACCAGAGTGTGTACATGGTCGTACATGGTACAGATAGCGCGAAGTTCAAGGAAAATAACCTTGGAAAATAAAGAAATCCTCACAAAAATAAACTAAAATAATACATGATTTATCGTTGTATTATATCTCTACCTAAAATTCAGATCTAAGCATGTACTGAAGGACAACAAATGAGCTTTGTACGAATAAACTTGAAATTCAGGTTAACCTAATATTGTACAAATTCTCTAGTTATAGCTTACCTTCAAAGGTAGAAGCGTGGGACGAAAACCCATTTTGTATCATCCACTGCTTAACCTCGTCCACAGACTTCGGGAAACTTGCCATCTTTTTGAAAACGCTAAAGAGCTCACTTGACTATTGCAATGCAAAGAGTTGGACTACGTGAGAGAAAGCATTCATGGAGAACAAGAGTTTTATCTCGTACATTCGCGCCCTTTTTTTTTGATTGGTAGCCACTATCACATGGTCATGTTCATCACATCGAGGTTAAATTTTAGCGCCAAAACAACAGGAAACTCAAATTGGAAAATATTCATTCATACAATATATCCTAAATAAAGACGGCTAAAATAATATCTACGTTGTAATGAAATATATTATAAATATTTTTATAAGAAAAGAGTTGATTTGTCTCAAACTTTGTCCTACTACCATTCCAATCTCGTTCCCAGAGCCTGCGTTTCTACTGGTCAGCACCCAGACATTCGTTTAAGAGCCATTGAATTAGGGTCTTTCTGTGTTCTCCTTCATCAGCGCGTCGTTGTTTATCGAAGGTTTTCCGTATATCCAAATGCATAGTTGTCCATACTGTACTAGTTTTCTTGGTAGAAGCTTCAAAAAGTTATTACATCATATCAAATTTATTCACAGTCATGAACCAAACTTTAGCATCACATGCAGACAATGCGGCCAGTCATTTCGAAAATTCAATTCGTTCAAATCCCATATCCAGAGAGAAGAGAAGAAGAATGCACTGTTAAATTTTGCGAACGTAAGTGAGCAAGGCGATGAAGACGTAGAAGATGAAAACTCTGATGAAGAAGATGGAGAAGACAACGATTCAAATGAAGACACAAACTACGTCGACGATATGACAAGATTCTTGGCACTGTTTATTTTAAAAACCAAAGAAGAAAATCAACTAAGCCAACAGACAATCAATGCTATTCTTGACAATACAGGAGACCTAGTGGACAGTAGCTTAGTGGAAATGAAAAACAAAGTGGTGGCATGCCTTCAAAGCAGTGGAATAGAAATTGCTGATGTTGAGGGCCTATCTGGAGTACTTGATGAGCCAAGTATCTACTCCCCAAGCAAAACAACGTTTGCAGAATGAATACCAACAGATGAAGTACTTTGTTGAGAATTTTAACTTTGTGGTAAGTCCTTAGCTTATGTCCAGGCTTTAATAGATGTGATTAGAAGATATGGGACAAATTAATGTATTTTATCACTTGTGTTAACTTGCTTTAAAGTCATCTTAATTAGCCTTCTTATAAACACATGCATTACCAAAATAATATAAATATATTGATTATTATGCTGATATGAGTTTTAATATATATAGGAGCCACAGGAAGTCATCCTCAATCAATATGCTGAATATCGCTATCTGCAAGGCAAGCAAAAACTCTGCCTGGTCAAGGAAACATTTCATTACATCTCGATACTGAAAACCCTACAATCTTTGCTCAATCAGGCAGATGTTTTATGTGAGGTAAGCATCCTATTTGATGTATGTAGAACAGGGAATATAACAGGAACTGCAGAGATGGGTAGGGTTAGGTTTGCATTTTCTGATGTTAGCGCCCCCTCCCCCCCCCCACACACACACACACTTGTTAGGATGCTGTGCAGTCCCTGTATAGAGCAGCTTTCGTATGACTGTGAAAAGTTCAGTGCCGTGAACGTGTCGTGTCGTAACGTAGGATTTTAATTGGCTGGATTTTCTTTTTTTGCGCGATGTGATTGGCTAAGCAGTGCCGTGTCCGCGTAGTGACAGTGTCCGTGCAGTGTTTCGTGCCATGTTTCTTGCATTTGATTGGACGAGGAGTGCGTGTCTTGCAGTGACCGTGATGTTTTCTAGATTTTTAATTGGCTGACTCCTTCCCATGACATTGTTCATGCCGTGAACGTTTCACAGTCATACGAAAACTGCACTAATAGTTATATTGAAACACTTCAGTGTATGGGTTACATGTTTTTATGGAGGAACTTGGGTGTGGTGATTTGGAAAACTCTTAGTTTTTGTGACAATTTAGATATCATTTTGAAGTTGACAATATTGAATCAATACCATTATTTTACATGACAGTCCCTCTAATAACAAATTACTTGTGGCACATTTCAATAATTTGGGTACTTTTTAGGTTATGAATGGTCATTCCTCAAATGATGGAATTCTAAGAGACTATTGTGATAGTGAACAGTACAAAATGCATGCTCTTTTTGGACAACCTGGTAATGCACTACTTCTTCATTGTTACTATGATGATTTTCAAGTAACAAACCCGCTTGGATCAAAGACAAAAAAACATAAAATAGGTATGCTTTTCAATCATGTATTTACAGGCATGTAAACTATTACGTGTTTTGTTAGGTTGCTGTTAGCATTAATAATTATCATGAACATTATTATTTATTGACTGACAATCTCCTGTTTTTGTGTGTGTGTGTGTGTGTGCTTGTTGATGGTGTGTTTGCAGATGATGAAAAAACAAACTACAACCAAACTATCCACAAGATATTAATTGCATGTTTGTCATGTTTAAACAATATCTGGCAGGGAAATTTTGAGAAATCTCTAAAAACTGATCTTTTGGGGATATCCTATTCACTTATGAATGTTTATGAGGTTTGACATGCAACATCCACCATCCTAAATTTCAATCCTGTTCAATATCAAAATATTGAATGCGTACATGCAATGAGAGTAAGTTCCCTCAAATGTGCAGTGTAAAATAAGTGCAAATGTAAGGTCTGGTTCATACGACGTGCTTCTGTTGTGCTGCACAATAGCACATTTGTGTTGACCCAAACTAAAGAAGGTTCAGCCTTGATTCATACGTCATACCTAGTATGTTGAGCCAAATACCTTAAACATAAATAGGTGGTAAAAACAGTCAGCAGAATTAAAGCAGAATTGAAAAATATCAAAGGAAAACATTGTTTGAGGTATGCATTTGGTTTGGCACAACATGTTATGACTATTGCCATTGAAATTGATTTTTTTTATGAACATCAGGAGCCTTTTACTTCAATCTGGGAAATCTTAGTCCAGAATACCGTTCTGTTATCAACTCAATTCAGCTAATTGCTTTGTGCCGAGTACCGCTCATAAAAAGTATGGAATGAATAGGATACTGCAGCCATTCATGCAAGACCTGCATCAACTAGAGGCAGTAAGTATATTGTAGCATACACTTAACTGTCACCTAAATGTAAGTTCAACCATATAAAAATAATTAAGTGCACATTGTCATTAATATTAATTTATAATTTAATTAAAAAATATGTATTTGTTTTCTTCCTAGGATAGAGGTGTAACATTTTGGATAGATGAACAAGAAAGAACATTCAGTGGTTCCATTGGACCTTATTCAAGTGACAATCTTGGGGCACATTCTCTTGGTGGTTTTCAGGAGAGCTTTTTCTGGTCTAAGGATTTGTAGAATTTGTATGGCAACTAGAGAAGACACTAACACAAAGGTAGTAGTAGTAGTGTGCATGCATTTTTGGTCATTATTCAATGTGTCAAGTGTAAAAGATTATTTACCGGCATTCTAAATTTTGTTACAAATAAGTTTAGACTTTTGATCAGACCCTGTGTCAATAGTGTTAATATGAGTCTACACTTCAAAGTTCATGGACTTGAGATGAATATACTATTATACAACTCATATTGTGAATGTCACATTGATATTAGTTTACAGAAGCAGATTTTCAAATTAGAACAAGAGCAATCCATGACAGACATTGCCGGCTTGTAGAAAATGATGCAAATCTAGAAGCAACTTATGGGGTAAAAAAAAGTGTTCTCAACCAGTCCGTTACTTCCACATTACTGATGGACTTGTTCTTGATGTCATGCATGACCAACTTGAGGGAGTGCTGCCCTAGAAGTCAAGATTCTGTTACAGAAGTACATTCAAGAGGAAAATTATTTCACACTTGAAATTGTGAATGACAGATTAGAAAGATTGTGGTATCCTCAATCTGATGCTAGCAATAAACCAAGTCCTATAAAGCCGCAGTCATTGGCAAACAATTCAATGAGGATTTCACAGTCAGGTTAGGAGAATGATGTTTTGCAATGGTTGAGTTACATATTACTATTATATATTATGTTATATTTAAAAAGAAAAAGAAATATACAAAAAAAAATATATATAAAAGGCTTTGTTGTATACTAAAAAAGTACATGATAATTTCATATTATTTTTTTCTTTCTTTCACCAGCAGCTCGGATGTGGTGCCTGGCAAGAATGTTTCCTATACTTATAGGAGACTTGATTCCACAAAATGATGAGCACTGGGAAAACTTTTTGCGACTACTGAAAATTGAAGAAATTGTTTTTGCTCCTAAAGCAACACCACAGCTGGCTGCATATCTTGGAGTTCTCATAGAGGAGTACCTAGAGGACTATGTCAACCTCAATGACCGGCTTCCAATCCCAAAACAGCATTACATGGTGCATTACCCAAATCAAATTATCAAGTATGTCTTTTTTATATTGAAATTGTAAGCATTGTACATTTTGTACTACTGGGGGTTAGGGAAGGGTATTACCACTTTATCCACCTTTCATAACTTTACATACCCTTTCAATATATGTATTATTAGCCCACTCAGACTTCATCATGCTGATTATTTAAGTTTTCTGAAACTTGCAGTGCAGCTTATACATGGGTATATAATGCAGTATTACTTATAGTTTTATGTGATGTTTAATGAATGAGCAATAATGTCTTATCAGGTTTAGAAGCATGAGGTGCAGCCGAGTGTTTTTAGACCTCATAATTATAAGATTTTGGTTCCACTGGAGCCACCATACATGGACTTTCATACTTCAATAGATATTTGACGTCACAGGCATGTGCGAGTAGCTCTAAAAGAAACTCCCACATGCTCAATATTCTATACATGGCAATCTGGAATTTTAGGGTGTGATGAGACCTTGATGAGGCTCTAAGTCTTCATCTAAACATGGACATATACTTCCTCTCAGATAAAGTCATCTGTCTTAGTGTTCTTTATATAAAGAATACTAATGAAGGTAATTTTTATATAAAGGTTCATCTAAAAGATGGACTTAAAGGGGACATTATCGAGTATAAAGGTCCATGCATGTAATATGTATGGTGTATCCAGTTGGCCCAAAGGCTTATGAATTATTAATGAGTTTTTAATAATATCTAGTAATCTTCCATTTACAGAAATGGTCCCCTAGTAAGAAACTGGGCCATGAGGTTCGAGGCCAAACATAACTACTTTAAAAAGCTGGTAGACAACATCAACAATTTCAAAAATATCACCTATTCCTTGGCTATGAGGCATCAAGCCCTTCAGACTTATCGAATGCAAAGTTCACAAGGCAACTATTTGAGAGTGTCTTTGGAAATTGGACCTGGTAAGGGAGCCATCATTAATTACTGGGGGAGGGCCAGTAAAATTTCTAAACCTTCATCCCAAGAAATCTTGTCCTCCCAAATCAAAGCCTTGTCCCTCTCCCTAAATGCTGGTCCAAAATTTTTGGCCCTTCCCAAATCAAAAGCCCCCTAAACTTACCAGCCCTCCCCAGTAATTAATGACCTAAGCATTAAATTAATTTAACCCCATGTTCAATGTCATTGGCTAAATCATGAGAGTTTCCTTTAATATATATATATATTTTATATAACTTTTTAGCTGTTGGAAGGGTAACAACTGTTCAAGAAGCAGGAGTAGAAGATGAGCTGCAAGAGGCAGACCCCAAACTAAAGGCGACAGTTCACTGACACGCACATCCTGGGTTAAAGTTTATGGAACCAAATACGTAAAGGGCGATGTTATTGTAATTGACTACCACCATGGCTTTCCAATTTTGGGAAAGATCCAAAAGGTTTTGGTTGTTGAGAGACACATAGTTTGGTTTCAGTACCTTAAAATAAATGTTACTGAATTTGTCTGTCATTTAAATGCTTTTTAAAGTTCAGCAACTGAACGAAATAAGATATATTAAGCAATCTGAGCTTCTAGATTATTACCCCCTTGGTCTCGTTAAGGGATTTGGTTGCTATGCCAACCAAGTCTTCGTGACATTGAAATACAGATTGGATCTTATGCAGTAATGATATTTTTGGTTACATTTTGCTATATTGATGCATGTAAATAATACAGAAAAAATCATGATAAATAGTATATTGCAGAATAGAAAGTAAAGTTTCTTAAAATGGCTGCAAAAATATAAAGAAAAATTATTAAAAAAAATAATTACTTTTGTTTCAACTATGTTGTGGTGCTATTCATGCTCCATTTTTTCTGAGTAGAATTACTCAGAAACCAACTTGGATATCATAATGCGATTGAGTAATTTAACTCAACATTTGAGTTAGATTCTCTGAATTATCAAAGAGTTATTGGGTATTTCAATGATTTATGGGTGTTTTATTCATGTACTTTGGCCATTTTAGGGATGGATCGATTTGTAAAGGTTGTTTAATATTGTTCGAATTTGTGTCAATTGCTTGTGTACTATGTCTTGTCATAGTGCACGTGTTATTTTTATACTGTTACATAATGTGTAGCAAATATAGCAAAAATATCCCAGCAGAAAGCATCCTTTGCTGGTAAAGCCCATCTCAAAATCATCCCTCATCCCTGTATTCCTTATGACAGACTCAACTTTTAGTTAATTTACTCAATACCTAGTAAATAAACTCACATATTGTGAGTTATATTACTTGACAAATTTTAGTAGAAATATTTGAGTAACTTAACTCAATATATTGAGTTAATTCCTGAGTTAACTCAAATTTTGAGTTAATCTAACTCATTTTGAATTAATCTAACTCATTTAAAAAAATGCTTTTTTTGCGGTGTAATATCAACATGAGAGTAGGATATAAGATAACAAAATATGAGTAATCCTATAGAAGATAGAGATGCTGCAAATAAATCTTATGTGGACTATGGGAAACAATCAATTGATGTTTATTAATTTTTAGGGAACGACTTCATGATAATGACGATATGATTAATTTGCTTGATGTGATACTAATGTTTAAATTTTAAACAGTTCGCATTTCAGCATTAGTAGTACTGGTCATGTGATGACTGTTCACACGAGGGGTTTATGTGAAATTCTTTTTAAAGATGGTTACAAAGGCCCCCAAGACACTTTATTATTACGTCTAGAAGATGACAATATCAAGGATCGCATGATCTGGGGAGTGTGCCTTACGGAAGCTATACTGTGAGGAATGTATTAACTTATTTTTGTCAATAAAGTCCTTCATTCTGTAATACAGTAGCTTTTCAAATATTCTGTTCAAACTTGACAAGAGAGAAATTGGTCGGTAATTAGAAGCATCAGTCTCGACACCAGACGTAATAGAAGTATTGAAAATGTTCAAAAGGACAGGAGATAAAATATCGCACGAACGTCTAAGAAGTTGGATAGGACAAGAGTATAAACCATACGATTTGTTGTTTGGTAGTGATAGAATTTCTTGTTTAACGTCATCTGGGGAAATTGGTTTGGAAAAAAAGGGAGAATCAGGTGATTTTAATTTCTTGAGATAATCCATATGATTACTTTTGGTGGGTAGTTTACTTGTTAGTTTGGTACCAACACTTGCAAACTGTTCGTTTAGAATATTTGGTATACGTGATGGGTCATTAGTAACTTGATTGTTGTTATTTGGGTCTTTTAATGTCGTTATCGTTTTATGATATTTGTTACAGTTGTTTAACAATTCATTGATTCCTTGCCATGTTTTTTTGATATTCTTTACATTTTCATTAAAAAAATCGAAGTAATATTGGTTTTTATTTTAACGCGTAAGAGTGATGATTTTATTTCTATAAGATTTATATTCGCTACAATTTCCAGGTTTAAATAACCTATTCTTTATTTTAATTGACGTTCTTATTCCCTTTGTTATCTATGGTATTGCAAGTTGTTTAATTTTACGTTTTTATACAACTTTCAAAGGCTCGTGTTTTTGCACGACTTTATTTAATTGCTCACAAAAAGATGAAATTGGTCGTCAACGCTATTTGCTTTTGATACTATAATATTATCCCTCCACATTACTATATCTGTCCCTTCCGCTTCCTGTACATTAATTAATTTATTTATTTTTTGTGTGTTGCTATGTGAATTGACAGGTGGGCTAGTTGCCATGGGCCACGTGCCCATGTGTGAGAAAAAAACAAGTTGAGTTGAGGAGTTTGCAGTAACGTGAGCGAATAAAGTTGTTTAAAAAAATCGAATCAGCCGAGTCCAATTGTCATCTGGCAACGACAATATCAGTTGCATGACAAGCATGACACATAAATTCAAAGATGAATCAACCTCCGGAATTACCAAGAGATGAGTTTTTTCCCTCTTTGCATATCTATAAAAACCTTCCAAGAATTACCGTATTCAGAAAACTAAAATGTCCAGATCCATCAATGATTCCTTTGCCGGCAGAAGTCAAAGAATGTTCACAAAAGTCAATTCTTGGTTTTCACCCACATGACTTTTGCCTTGACGACGGTTGCTCTCCACCATGTTGGTGCCTAAACAATTAGTTACAAATGCACTTGTAGTAAGGTGTCAGTGAGAAAGTAGAAATGGTTCTTTGTGTAGTTTTCGGCTGTGGCAGCAGAAGTAAAGGGGACAAAGGGATTGGATTTCATCGAATACCATCAGTTACTAAAAATAAGTCTTCCTTCAAAGAAAAATTGACAACAGAGAGGAGAAGAAAGTAGATACAAGCGATAAGTCACAGCGACAGGATGTGAGAATAAAGGTAAAGATAGACTAGCACGGACTCCTCATGTGGCTTTCGTGGTCGCGTCGCATTACCACCTTCAAATTATTTTTTTTGCTCTCACAAGCATGTCTTAAAGAGATTTTCCCTTTTTATAAAAGATGATCGGAGGTTTTGTAAAATTTGTTTTCAGCAAGGGCTGATTGTGTATCAAACTCCACTGTTCCATCAATATTTGTTTTAAATTTTTAACTGCCGGGTGGTACGTTGTGACGAAAGGCAATAAACGTTCGTGACCTTTCGGCTTTTGTGTATGTTTAAAGGACGATTATCTATAAAATTTCACACCCGAGATGAGCACCAACATGGCGGACGCTTAATTTGCTTAAATGTATAACGTCAGCTGCAAACCGAGAACTCGATTGAAAAGCTATATACTGATTTAGCTATTTGATCTGTTGTATAGGCGCCTCGTCTTACATGCTAACATGGAGGTTTGCTGTTCATTTAAATTGTTCGCTGGTGAGACTTTTGGGTATAGTTATTGAGAAGACCGACGTTGCATATCTCAGGTCGTTCCCTTGAAGTTGATCTTATTTTGTTGTGAGCCGGCATCTTCGAGACGCCAAAAGATATCGATGATTTTACAATCTGCCCCACTCATAGATCAAATCTCGGTACAGGTGTTGGGTGGAGTCGTGGTTCCATTGGTAGATGTAGAGTGCCTAAAGAAGTGTACGGGGTAAAGGTAAGGTTAAGGCGATTCCAAAAGCCGATTGAGGAATAGGGTCCTTTCGATATTTTTCACCGCGCACTTCTGAGAACTAGGTAGTCCCATGTAAGCAAGGCTTAGAGGACACAAGATGGCTGACTCTGCTGCAGGCAGTTTTCACTGTAAACCGGTTCCTTGGTTAAAAGAATACTTAAAACAAAGGGGCATTCAAAGCTCAGGAAAACATAAGGTTGAACTGGTAGAACTTTGTGCGAAACGTGAGGAGATAAAAAGTCCAAAAAATTGCTGAAGAGTAAGCACCAGTTGATCTTTGAAAGAGCAACTGAAAACCGATGAGGGAGATCTCGCAAATCAGTTGGATAACGAAAACCGTGTTTTTTCCCAATGGACCACAAAATTTTACTAACGTACCGGACTTTAGATTCCCCGATCTTTTTAATTACTTGGTGGGAAAAGATCCCGTATACAACAGCGAAAGCCTAAAAAGTTACAAATCTCTATTGGGGTACAAATTATTTTTTGATGGACATGTGGAAGAACTGTGGTATCACCCACCTTAACCCCATGGTAATTACAGTTATTTTAAGTTTGCTGTAAATCCAAGACTGATGATGGTTCAGCAACATACAGAGGGTTTTTCATTTTAAAGAAGGATGGAAGTGTCAATTCAGCCTACTGCTTATGCAAAGGAGGGTATGTATTTTCTTCTTTTGATTTCTGAAGCCTGTCCATGTGCTTGATATTCTTTAAACATACGTTTAAAAATCAAAACGTTTGGTCTTTTCAATTTTCTCTGTGACAGGTTTTGTTTCATTCAGATTCGAAGGTTTATATTTCCCATGTAGCAGTTGTAACATGAGTAAAAAGTAGATGCCTCCTGAATTGAAGATCTAAATCAATGGATGCATTATTTTAAGTCTCAAACCTTCTGGATCATTTATGAATTCAGCACTAAGTATTAAAACAGTAGTTCAAAGTCAGAATCTGTGAGCCTAGTAACTGAACTTATTGGCTACTTTACAGTCTATCAGTGTGAACAATGTGAGATACATATTTGTCATATTGGTCCTCCTTTAAACAGGGCAGATGGAGGTTGCGGGTACATAGCTGCAGCATTGTTTAATCTATTCTCCCGTGATCTCCAATCATGTACAGGACAGTGCATGTGGAAAAAGAGAGGAAAGAGAAATGAGGGAAGTTTGCCCATTCAGGACCTTCAAACGAGTGGTAGTCATGGTGTGACATTGAAAGACCCGATTCACCCAAGAGATTTTAATGCAATTTGCATTCCTTATAATGTGTCTGAACTAGAACAAGATTTTAAGACTGGGTTGCTGGAAACATGTCCTAGCACCTCAGCTCTCCCTTTTTTATCTTCAGCTAAAGTACCCAGGCAAACAGAGGAAGAAGTCAGGGCTTTCATCAGCAGTGATGTTAATGTCTGTAAAGAAGAAAGTGTTCAAAGTGTACATGTATATTCAATGAATGATTGTGGCAAAGTGTTTGTTTCTGTTAATACTGAAAAAGTGATGCCTACAGTTTCCAACTTGCAATTGAATTCCTTGAGTCTATTCCATTTAATGAAGGGTAAGCAGAAATGATCAACAAGAAAACTGTCTATCAATCCCAGTCTCAATTTTGGTTTGATCATTGGGCAGGAAGAATTACAGCTTCCTCATTTTACACTATGTGCCACCTTAGAGAGTGCACAGACAGAAGAAACACTATTAAACATCTCATGAATTACTGTCCAATTTTTTTTTTTTTAAACAATTTTATTTACAAGACGATCACTTACACTACTTAAAGTATTAATTCCACTTACATTGTACTTGCTACTTACACTACTGATACTTATACTTACACTAATTATGCATACACTACATTACGATACATGTATTACAATACTATTAACATTAATTTAATTTACGGTTGGCGTGTTTACAAAGTTCTTTTCAATTAAAAGACAATCACAAGTGAACATACAGGTCTCAAAAAATGCTACATTTCTTTGGATATTTACTTTTGATATAGCTTAAACAAATATTTATGAAATTAAGTATAAGTCTAACCTAAAAACAACAGCAGCATGAAAAATTAAAGTAAAAAAGCCCACGTGCGATAAAATTTCGGAAGTTCTTTTTTTGCGGTCGCGATCTCTTTTAGGATTTCAAGTTTTCCCGTGATGAACAGTAGGAAGATTTGAAAATTTAAGATGTCTCCGCAAAGGCTTGTGCAGAAAATGTGATATTTGGCTAACAATAGGCAACAATTTAGGACTTGCCAATGCTTTGTCCTATAATGCCAGCCATAGAGTATATGACTTGTGGATAACGTTATTGTTTCATTTGTTTTTTAGTGCCACCAGTCTTGAAACAGAATCCAGAAGTCGAGTATTAGTGTGCAGTTTATTAGTAGGTGATGCAACGTTTGTTTTTCTTTATTGCATAGGTTGCATAAGGGGCTCTCTGAAATGCCGTCTCGGTAAAGAGTGGCGCGAGTTGGAAGCACGTTATGAATCACTTTATACTGAAACATTATTATTTGAACTTCGTTTGTAACTTTAAATGGCATAAGATAAACGTTCTTGATGGTAGTTTTTGTAAATCCGTGGCGTAGAATTTTGGTTTTGGCAGTGGGAGGAACAAAGACAGTGTTTAAAAGAGAAGAGTAAATAGAACTGGTTCTTAGGCTGTTTACAGTAGTGTTCGCGTGTGTGACGTTTGGAATAGGGTTTGTAAGATTAGCTTTCCAGTCTTTTGGGATTGCGTTGACCAAGCCATAGTATGTGGTGAAAGGCACATTTAAATTAAATTTTGAGACAAATTCATGCCACTTCAAAAATTTCTGATTTTGGTTTAAAAAGTCGCTTATCTTAGTAATACCGGCGTCATACCAAGTTTGGTAAAAGACAGCTTTTTTTCCTATAAGAATTTTTCTGTTATTCCACACTATTTCGTTTTTAGGATTTGTTTTGGAATCGATGCCCGTTGAGATTTTAAACTCGCACCAATAATCTAACACTTTTTTGTAAAATGCATGAAGTTTATCATCGAGGTCTAGTGTGCTTGGTGTAAAGTTGCATTTTGTTAGAAAAGCAAGACCACCATGTTTGTGTAAGAGCTGGTTAGGAATAATTTTCCAGGAGGCTTGTGAGTCATCTTGAATTTTGTTGACCCAAGCTATTTTGAGTGCTTTTTCCATGATATTAAAATCGCACATTTTCAAACCGCCATCTTTCTTTTCTCCAATTATGGTGTTTCTTTTTATTTTAGGGGGTTTTCCTGCCCAAATAAAGTTGAAAGTTAGCTTATTTATCTCTTGGATATAGTGATCTGGAACAGGGAGCACGGAGGCTGAGTAAATTAACTTAGATATCCCAAGTGTTTTGACTATGTTTATCTTTCCATAAAGAGTTAGATGTCTCCTTTGCCAAGTGATTAGCGTTTTCTCGAGATTATGTATTTTTTCACCGAAGTTCAGTCTATTAGCACTTTCTTGGTTATGGGAAAAAAAGACACCAAGGGCATTGACAGGTTCTTTTGGCCATTTAAAACCAAAGGGTTCATCTGTTCTGTCTTTCCATTCGCCTAACCACATTGCTTCGGTTTTAGTTGTGTTTATTTCTAGGCCAGAAAGTTCTTTAAACTCATTTAAAACCCTCAATAGACTCACGACGGAATCGAGGTCACGAACAAATACTGTTGTGTCGTCGGCATATTGACTTATTTTAAGCTCATGCTTGTTGACTTGGATACCTTTAATAGTAGGATCATTTTTTATGGCTTTAGAGAGGAGTTCTATGCCGAGAACGAAGAGAACGCCAGACAAAGGGCAACCTTGCCTGACTCCCCGCTGTAGGGAGAAAAAAGTTGAGACATGACCGTTATTCAGAACACAGCTAGTAACATTATTATAAAAAATTTTTATCCAATTTTGGATGTCGTGGCCGAAGTTGAAGAGCTGCAATGTTTCTAAGGCCCGGTTCATACGTCGCACTTCTGCCGTGTCGAATTCAATTCAATTAAGTGCGGCAGAAATGCGACAGCTGATTCATACGTCGAATTTCTGCCGAATTTAATTCTTTGAATTGATACTGCGGTGCAGGTCCGTCAGCGGAAAAATGTTACAAAGGTTTAGACGTAACTATCTAATATGGCGGACGAAGATACTAAACGGAGGCTCTTTCTTTTGCAAAAAGTTTTTGAAGGAAGGCGAAGGAGGAGGCTGACAATGCAACAGTATATGCTGCATCGTCTTCAGGAAAAGCATAGACTAATAATTCAACTTTTGCTGTTGATTGTTCTCATTTTGTCTCATCAAAATGCAACACAAGTTTATCGATCCTGTCGCCGACTACCAAGAAGTACAGGTTGGTTCAATATTGTTTGGCACCAATACTCGGATGCTAGGTTTAAAAAGTTGTTCAGAGTATCAAGAGCAACATTCCAGTTTATTCTCAGTCGTATCGAACATGACCTAGAACGAGAAACAGTCACTGAAGAACCTATATCAACAGCTTTCCGGTTAGCAATCTGTTTGTACCGCCTTGGTAGAGGCAACTATTACTTCACCATTGCGGAGATGACTGGTTTGGGAGTGTCAACCGTATGCGGTGTAGTGAGTGAAGTGTGCGGGGCAATTGTTGATAATTTATGGAAAGACTGCGTGCAACAACATTTCCCAACAAGTGAAGCACAGTACAAGGAGAAAGTTTTAGACATGGAGCAATTGTGGCAGTTTCCATATGCCTGGGGCGCAATCGATGGATGTCATTTGCCTTTAAAGTGCCCTGCTGGTGGTGCAGAATCGCGGAAAGAATACCATAACTTTAAAAACTTTTATTCTATTGTACTTATGGCTATTGTTGATGCTAAATAAAGATTCATTTGGGCTAGTTGTGGGTTCCCTGGGAACTCTCATGATTCAATAATTTTTCAGTCTACTGAACTTTGGGAAGATATTACACAGAGAGAGATAATACCCAATCTAGGTAGAAATGTTAATGGAGTAAATGTCTCACCTGTTATCCTTGGAGACTCTGCTTTTCCATGTAGAACATGGTTACTGAAACCATTTACAAATGCTGTACTTACTCCCCAACAACGTTATTTCAACTATAGGCTAAGTAGAGGGCGAATGGTGACAGAAGGAGCATACGGGCCACTTAAAGGCAGGTGGAGAATTCTTCTGAGAAAATGTGAAAGCAGACCAGACAGGGTCAGATTGGCTTCATTGGCCTGCATTGTTCTCCATAATGTTTGTCTTAACAGAGGTGACACTATTTCACAAAAGCTTGATCTGACAAGAGATCCTTCCACAGGAGAATTAAGGGATAGAGCAACAATACGAAGACTTCTACAAATGAGGAACTGCCCAAAGATAAGGGACACTTGCCCACAGGCAACCCGTATTCGAAATGCTCTTGTAGAAAAGTTTTGGAGAGAGCAAGAGGGACATGGGGTATATTAGATGTTTCTTGCAGATGTAAAGTAGTTGAAAACATTTTAACCCAAGAATTGTTCAACTATGATAGTTGATTATTGTGACACAAAAAAGGCCTTTTTTGTTCATCTTGAATCTGTCTCTTTTGATCATTGCTATTTACACTGATTACCTGTGAAAGGCTTCCACGCTTTTCTTCCTTGACAGTCACCCAATGTTTTTATTTGCCCTGATTTTTTAACCCTTAAGTGCCTAAGGGGTCTCCCTTTGACGAGTAAAATTGTCTGGCGTTAGACAGAGTAAAATCTATAATTCACTATTGGGCATTAAAGGGTTAAAGTAATTAATGACATCAAGTTTTTGTTTTGGTTTAATTGCAGTAAAGTTATGGGATCTCTCAAATTTGAGTTATTTTCTTGGAGCAAAACTTGCCAGCCCTCAGCTTTCATGATACTGAGGGAAATACCTCGTGTTTTTGTCATTTCAACTACCGGTAATGTTAGAATGTTGAATGGTTGTAATAAATTTATTCCATTTTCATATCCCCTTATTAATGGACCATATTGGTATTTTCAGTATTGGATTGGAATTCATGAGCCTGTTGCAAGCTAGTTCCAGTCCTCCAGTCCAATACCTTGGATACAAATGTGGCCGATTTACCCATACCTTTGTAATGAAGGTTTTTTGAATGATTTCAAGGGGCAACAAAGAAAAACTGTTTATTGTTTTCACTCCCAAGTACTTTGATAGCTTCTGAAGATTAATCTTGCTCACTGCATTATAATAAATAGTAGCTATGGTAATTATTGCTATTGCCAAATAAAATTAATGAAAAATGCATGCTGTTTGTTATTTGAAATTTTAATGTGATCCCTGGGACAGGGGGGAGGGATATTCCAGATTTTAAGTGATGGGAAGGTACAGTTTAAAACAAATTCCGTGAGGCTTTAGGCAAAACCCCAATTAGTTCCCTGTTCTAGAATACACCAATTTTGATATATTTAAATTCAGCCTAAAACAATAAAAAAAATAAATAAATCCTGAAATCATGAATTTGAAACTCCCCCAAATCAGTTCTTAGTTGAGACACCTTTCCATTAAAAATCTGAAGTCCCTCCATCCCACTACTGGGTACATTTCTAATTGTATACATACATCTTAATAATGGCATAATATAAAACATTTCAATACATACGACAAATATACAAAGAGAGAGCATGCATAAACACTACAATTTGAGTGAGCATTGCACTTGTAACAGGAAGGCACCTTTTGAATTTATAAATATTAGTATAAAACAATGGTGCAAAGTAACTGTTCTTCACTTAAACAAGTCTGTATAAGGCAATTCAGTAATAAAAAAATTAATGAAAGTTATGTTTTACAAACCAAATTATAGGAAGAAACGAGAAAAATAAACTGTCTTGTCGCTTATAATCTCATAGGCTGTGGTAGGTTGGCCAAGTTGGGTAGGTATTTGCCTCATCGCCCCTGGGTTGTTGATACATTTCACCTGATGCATGGAGACTGTAGTTTGGAACTCTTTCAGTACCAGCCATCACTGAACCTGTGGGCTGATGGTACATATGACTTGGCCCAGGGGAATTCAGTGCGGGAAGATTATTCATCGGCATGCCTTGACTTTGAGCAGTGAAATTAGGGGTAAATGCTTGACTCCCAGTACCAGACATAAACAATTGAAATAGACGCATTTCACGCTCTCTGGCTCGTTCATTTTCTTCCCGAAAAAATTTCCGAAGGTCAGCAGTAGTGTCCTGCTGGGACATATCTTTCAGAACCTCGACAACAGACGTCATAATGTCTTCCTTCTTTTTCTTTTCCTTGGATCTTTTTCTGGGGACAAAAAGGTTTTTGCCTTCGTCCTCTGGACTGGTTTCAGTACTCGCCGAGCTCGAGGCATTGCGACTGGAGGAAGGCTCCTCTGCAAGCTCTGGGTTGCAAGAATCTCTTGACTGCACCAAGGAAAATAACTGGTTGAACCATGGCCCATAACCACGATCTTCTTGAATTCTTTTAACACCAGTCGCCGTCTTGATAGTCAGTGCAAGTTTCTTGCACTCGGCTACACAACGTTTAAATTTTGTTCGCATTCGTCCAGTCGAGAAGGGAAAACTACTCGAGCCTTTGTATCGCTTCTCGACTTCCTTCAATACTTGAACATACACTTCGTTGTTTCTGGTGTTTTTGGAGTTTGTGAAAATCAGCTTCCTAGAAAAGTTGTCGTTGGAGCAAATAACATCTACCATGTCGGCGACGTGACAATCTCGCCATTGCGCTTTTCTGCCTCGTCTCTTTTTATTCGGCGGGGCCAAATTTTCATTGTCAGACAAAGAAAAAGAGCTTTCTTTCCTTCGTGACGCCATCTTTTTATAGCTAGCCTCAGTCTACGCATGCTCAATACATTAACATAATGTATGAATTAAATTCGACACGGCAGAAATTCGACGTTTGAATCGGTGTCGCATTTCTGTCGGATAATGCGACAAGACTAGTCGAACGTGCAGCAGAAATGCGGCAGCCGATTCAGACGTCGAATTTCTGCCGAATTTAATTCGTTGAATTGAATTCGACACGGCAGAAATGCGACGTATGAACCGGGCCTAAGAGATAGTTCCATTCAATGGAATCAAACACTTTTTTGAAGTCCAAGAAAATGGCAATCCCTTTTTGATTTGTTTTATCTGTGTAATGTATTAGGTCATAAATTAGCCTTATATTTTCACCAATGTAGCGGCCTTTAACATAACCGGTTTGATCAGGGTTTATCAAAGTTGGCAAGACATTTTCGATTCGCTTGGCTATAACTTTAGTGAGAATCTTGTAGTCGACGTTGAGAAGTGAGATGGGCCTTAGATTTTCCAGAATAGTTTTATCCTTAAATTTTTTTGGGATAAGCGAGATTATTCCTCGTCTTTGACTTATAGAAAGCATGCCATGTTGAGAAGCAAAGTTGTAGCTCGCTATCAGATCATGGCAGATGTCGGGCCAAAAGAATCGGTAAAATTCAGCAGGCAGACCATCACTGCCCGGGGATTTGTTATTGTCAAAGTCTTTGAGTGCATTTTGGCATTCTTCTACCTTTACCAATCCTTCACAAGAATTCTTTTCTTCTTCACTTAGTGCGGTTACGTTTTCTGGACTAAAAAAAAGGCGAGTTTTTAAAATTTTCGGGGTTGATATTGGTGGAGCGGTATATCGACTCATAGAACTTTTTTTCTTCTTCTAAGATATCGAATTGATCTTCTATATAACAATTATCCCCAACTTTGAGTTTTGAGACTGTTTTAATATCATGATGTCGTTTTTCTAAGCTGTAGAAGTACTTAGTGTTGCGTTCTCCTTCTTCATGCCATCTTACTTTGCTTCTCAGGATTGCACCTTGAGTTTTAATCAACATGATTTTTTTAAGATGTGATCTGGCACGTTGAAGTTCTAGTAAGATGTTTCTGTCGTGCGGGTTATTTTCCGCTCTGGATTGGAGGTCGTTTACTTTTTTGTGCAGTAAATTTTCTTCATCTCGATATTTTTTTGCTTTTCGTTTGGAGTACTTGATCGTTAAGCCTCTTATCTCCATTTTTATGAGGTCCCATTTTAAACTTAAATCATGAGTCTTGTTGTATTTCTCTTTAAAAATTGGAATGTTTATCTTAAGTGCTGTTACGTATGCTTCATCTTTAAGTAAAGCTGTATTAAATTTCCAGAATCCCGGTCCTCTTTTTTGGTCTAGGAGATTAGACTGTAGAACAAGTGAGACAGCGGAGTGGTCAGATTCGGGTGTGTGGATGATGTCACACTTCTTTGCTAATTGAATTAACTCCTGGGAAACTAAGAACAAATCTAAGCGGCATTGAATTTTAACGATTTAGTTCTCCACGTAAAACACTGCTTATCATTGTTCAGGATTCGCCACATATCACTAAGGTTATACAAAGCACAAAGCGTGTTAATTTCTTGGATGACAGCTGCCTTTTTAGACATAGGATTTCCGCCTCTTTTATCGTTTGGAGTGAGTGCGCAATTGAAATCTCCACCAATTACAATTGTATCTTGCGCGAATTCCTCGAGTTGTTGGTATAGTCTTTTGAAAAAAGAAACTTGCTGAGCGACATCGTTGGGCGCGTAAATGTTGACGAGAACGATAGCTTTCTCTTCAAGTGACAATTTTAAAATAATGAACCTTCCTTGTTTGTCTGGAATGAATTTTCAACTTTGAAATTCACAGAGGGATTAATTAGCGTGATGATACCTTTACTGCGGTTTGTGCCGTGGCTAAATAAAGCTTTGCCACCCCATTCGTTTTCCCAGATGGGTTCAAGATTTTTGGAGCAGAATGATTCTTGCAAAAATATGATATGATGATTTTGTTTGTGTAACCATCGAAAAACGGTTCGACGTTTGATCGATTTATTAAGACCTTTTTTTAGGTCACAAGCAATGGCAGTATTAACGGTATTCATTTTGTTGGCGATTTAAAGAAACACAAGCCAGGCGGAGTGATAAGTAAACCCTGATTTCTTCCGACCGAATTGTGTTGATTCACAACAAATTGGGACATGAACCAATTTGTAATTTTCGCTGATGGGCTGTTACGAGAATGTGAACGAATAGAAAAAGAAGGTGGTTGTTTCAACCGAAGCGTGTCGGTGTAACATGTAAAGCAAAGAAAGTGAAGCATAATAAACTTAAAGACTACAACAACTACATAGTGCTTATGTAATAACATGAAACAAAAAGGAAATTTGGATACTTAGCTCGATGAGATAGAGTCACTAACCCGGCACAGTTTTCCAGGCTTCTTGTCGACTTTGAATGTCTTCAATAAGATAACAAAATTAAGTAGAAGCTACTTGATATTCAACTGGAATATTCGAGATGTTAAAAACATTGTTATCAATAAAGAGAGATCTGTTGACTACCTTCGCGACGCGACCAGCTTGTTTAGCAGCAAACATGGATTGTATAAGGGTTTTCCTTTCTTTCTGGATTTCTCGAGCAAAGTCTTGGGTAATGTATGCCTCACTGTGTCTGGCTGAGGACTTGATCCGGTTTTTAACATTGAATACAGCATCCCTATCTTCTCTCACAGCAAACCTAGCGATAATTGGACGAGGGCGAGCAGGAGTAGCTCCATTGCTTTGTGGCTTGCCAACGCGGTGGATGGCATGAAAACGTATATGCTGGATGTTCATTTTAAGATCATTTTCTAGAACATCATAGATGATATTCTGGCAATTTTCGCCTCGACTGTCCAATTGCTGAAGATGTCATGCCACGACAGTTGACATGGGGGCATGAAAAAGAAAAGCGAGCACCTGGGTCTTTACATAAAAAAACAGAACAAAAATCATGAGAAGTTGTTAATAGAAAAAAGTGGACTCATTGTAAACACATTATGGCCCTTCTTGGGAGCCAGTCCTGATGGTATAAGGATTTGCGCTTGCTGCCAAAAGAAGTTAATTGAAGGTAAAAGCATGTATACAAAAAAATTCTGCCTTTTTGCCTAATTTAAAATCTCTAGGCTATGGGTAGCAATTTTATTTACTTGTTAATGATGATGAAATGAAAACGTTTAGGCACTGGATTTGAACTTTTTCAAGTCTATCCGTAATCAGTTGTCGTAATCTCTCTGACACAACAAGGCTGGCCTGGATCTTCACAGATGACTCCTTTCCTGATACCTTAGTACAAACGGGGTTCAGATGGTAGTGTCTTGTTGAAGTCGTTAGTTGCCACTGCTTTGTTTCCTTTCTCCAAAAGTGATAGGCTTCAAATCGGACAAAACAACAGTTCTGATCGTTACCTTCATGATAACCAGCAACAGCAGACGTGATTTGCTTGAAACACCCGCACACTTACGAATTTTTCCTTATATTTCTTTCAGCACTAGTGGTGCACTAGATCAGGCCTGGCCGATTTCCTGATGACAAAGGTTGTTGGATTCAAAACCTCCGCTTGTAAAGGAGATCCAGATGCTCTCTCTTTTACCTGTGAGTGTGACCCCATGACAACATCATCCAGTGGGCGCTTCCGAGATGGAGCCTTTGCCCTAACATTCTTTGGGGCTGTTGAGGTGGATATTTTGTTTAAGCTTCGGCCTTTATATGCCTGAACAACCTTTTGGACACAACCACGATGAATGGCAACAGCTAGGCTATGAAAGCACAGGTTGTTTCTGTTAAAGAAATTGCAACCACAAGAACATTTGCCACTTTTCAAGCATTGCATTTGATATGGCAGTGGTCCTTCGCTATCTACAAAGAAAACTCCTTCCTGGAAACCCTCACGAAATTTCGCATTGTGCAGGATGCTCTTCGCTTTTTCAAGCAGACTTGCCTGTTCCTCCTTAGAGAACAGGCCATCAAGTGGGGCAAGCTCACTGATGTCGCAGAAAACTGATTTGATGCGCTCTCACCTGAAGTGGTGGTACATGAAGCAGCTCTGAACTGGAATGAGTGACGCCGCTTGTAAGCCCCCGGGTCTGGACACACTTTGTCCACGTCCTGCATAAAACCCTTCCTTTCTTCAGGGGTCATTTCTCCGTGGCTTTTACTAGATACTTTAGGTAGTGTTGAAACTGTGCACAAACTTCCCACTTGTCAGATAGCTGGAACCAGTCAAGTTCCTCTTCCTGATCGAAGGATTCCACAAAGTCGTATACATTGACGATGAACTTGTTCATATCTTGTGGAACGAAATTAGACCAATCCTTCAACATGTCATTAATGGACCCAGGAATGTTTTGCTGGTAGGGCTTGTCGCCTAAGCCAAGGCCTTTCATCATATACCTTGCCATCCTGGTCTGCATATCTTCCAACTTTTGTGCTCGAAAGTATTCTGCAAACATCGGTGAACCATCCTTCTCTGATCTCTCCAACGTATCCCATTCCTCCATAAGGACTTTTGCCCTTGCATCGAACGCCTCTCTAGAGCTGGACCAAATAAGACCACTCCCTTATCGGTAAAGATCTTGACATATGCGTTCAACAGGTGCTGATAACATACCCAATTTTCTTCCCCTGGCTCTAACATTTCTTTCACTATGAATGTAACACAGCAATAGTGCAGCACGCTGAAAACCGGCACCATGGGTGTTTATGAGGGCACGTTCACCGTCGGTTCCAGCGGCATGAAGGTGTTCAGATAAACCTGGAATCTCACGAGTGAAGCAGTGGATGAAGGAAAGATAGGTCGTCTCTTCCTTTGTAAGACAAATCATGACAGGGGCAATACAGCATGGATGGCGATCTGTTCCTTTCACTTTGAGGACGGTGTTTTCTTCTGTGGCTGCAGAACTTGACGATATTGTTCAGCTGACGATTTGTGAAGAGCATTACCGTTGGGAGGTCGTTGCAAACGATTTCAGGTATGAAACCACGAAATGTAGTTTTTTGTAGCTCCATGACAGATGCAAGTGGATCCTTGTTAGCTGGTCCTGCCTCTTGCTGTTTCTTCTTAATGTACTTGACTTGATTTTCATTACGTGGGAGAGTTCCAGTACTATCCACACCAAAGACACCAACAGCCTCCTTCGTCACTTGAAATAAAGCTCTCTTTGGCCCATAGTGCTGTGCCTTTGCTTCAATCGACTGTTTGGTGCTCGCTTTGGTTCGTTCGTATGGCATGTTGGAAGATGTACGGTTACCATGCTTTTCTACTTTGAATTTGGTAGGTTTGCCGTCAAATTGGTAGTAGAGAAGTATAAGTGGGAACCACTTGTCAATGTCCTTTCCATATTCGATTGACACAATGGTCTTGTGGTACCACTAATACAAAGAACACGTGTATATTCTTCTCCGGACAACAACGTCACAATTGCTCTGATCGTGAACTCTTTGTAGCTCGGCTACTCTTCCGTTCTCATCTTTAACAATGCTGTAGTATTTGGGCCTACAGCCAGTCATCTTCCAAGCTCCATTTTCGTCAGCGTACAAATCTGATCTGTTTGCTAAAGTACTGATGTTTAGGACAAAAGTCGCGTTTTGTTGGATCCCTGTAGGCACCGCTGTACTGATCAGGTGCTCATTATCACTTTGGCAGTTGAAAAGAAAGGGGGGATGAAGGGGTTTTCCACGGAATCAAAATCGACAATTTTGCATTTGACATTTGCATTGTAAAGCTCCAATTTGTTAATAGGCTTTTCAGGTCATTTGGATACGTTTATGCTCTCCGTGTCATCTTCATGTGCATCTTCAACACTTTCACTGGCCTGTAAAAGATATTTCAAACAAAATTCACCTAACAAACTACCATTGGAAGCAAACGACCAGGTGACACTTTATGCTATCAAAGGACATTTTGTTGTGTTTTTCGGTGACTGACAAAGATTCACTAATTTAGCTGAGTATCAGGGGCAGATCTAGGGGGAGGGTGCTGGGGGTGCGTACCCCCCCCCCCTTGAGATGAATCCTTCCGAAGAAAAATCCTGAATCCGCCCCTGAGTATTGATTTCTTGGGATTTTGGCTATTTTCAACATAAATTTAAACATTTATATCCATCTCCTTCTCATAAGACGTGTTTTGTTGAAATAAATGCAATTATATGGCATAGATTCAAACCAAAATTGCATAAAAAAAACAGACTTCCATAACAGTCCCCTTAAAGTATTTCCTCCCCTTTTGCCAACCGGAATTGGTGATGGAAAATATAAAAGTGACCTACCTCATACATTGCTATCCAGTCATCAACATCAACCTGACATTCTGCCACCCGATGAGAAGTTTAGGCCTCACGGAAAGATACCTCACCCGTGGAAACCGTAACCCCCTGAAATCTCAGACATGCGTAGATTACATTACTTTGTAACACTGCCTGATAAAAGGAACCCTCATGCCGAGGGTTGTTTACATCAAAGTTGCAGATTTGTGTTAATTGATTGCCGGCCGACTCGCTGACGAGAACTCCTGATGGCTCGTAAAAGACCTCACGGCAGCCAGTTTTCTAGTAAAAATCAGCCACCAGCCAAAAAGAAGCAGAGAAAAAATGAAGATTATTTTGAAAAAGTTGAAAAAAAAGCGTTGCGGTGCAAGTTTGCAACTTTTTAACTGAAGAAAAAAATGATCGACTCAAGAGAGAATGCAAGAGTTTTAGGTCTGAAAACGCCAATCTAAAAGGAACAGTCAAAACCTTACGACGCAGTATAGGTAAGTGATATTATTTCAGGAGGGAATGGAAATGCAAGGACTTGCAAATGTCTAAGAATAATACTGCAGATTGCCTGAGCCACGAACTACGGTGAATGATTTTCATTCCCATTCTGAATTTTCGGCGGTTGCAACTTACGCGATCGCTAATAACACTACTTTAAGAGGATTTTAATCATAAACCGATAATACTCCCACCGAACAGAAGCCGAAAAAAAAAACTTCTCGAAAACAAAGACAAAGTAGTCGATATGGCTGCATGGTCAGTATTTTCAGGCTTTTTCTTGCTTAACTATTTGGAGCGGCGATTAACGCAAGGGAGGAGTACGCGCACTCAAAAGCGAAAAAATTAAACTGCGGACTAGATTCCCTCTAAAAGTTCGTACCTAAGAAAATATATGTATAGGCAAGTTAATTTTTTCGGTCAGCAGATCATGAGGACGCGTATCTTTGAGTGTCACAAAGTATCGAGAGTTTTACGAGTGAAGTTTTGAGGCTTGTATTAGAAGTTTTTATTAACTTGAACAAAATTATCTGCGTACGGACCACCGTGGAAACACAATAGTTTCAATTATTCAACCTTGCAATTGTGATAACAATGTTTTTGCCAAATTTAAACTACACATTCTAAATATACCTGGTCGATAAGATTTCTGGTAGGACATTTTAACTTTGTATTCTGTTTCAATACTCTATCATGTGAAATCAGTTACATTTAACTAATTTTCATTGTGTCACCTTTTCATAATTTCAGTATTTGTAAAAGGAAGGAACATCCAATTGAAAAAGGACGTGTTGAGGCTTCAAACTCAACTGAAAAAGTGTCAAAAAATCTGACGTCTACTGAAAAAAAGGAAAAACAAGTCAGACACAAGCTAAGAGGGACAAGATCTCCTTCCTCAAAGCTAAAACAGAAATTACAGGGCAACAGTGAAATTGCCAAAAAAGGGGCATTCCCTTGTGGAGACATTTGCTCATGGTCACAATGGACACAACCATAGGACCTTGATGTTTATGGCTTGTGTCAGATACATGCAGCATGCATCTTTGTTATCATATCAAAAGACACCTGTAGCATTACATCTGATTTTCAATATTTTGTTCAATTGTAGCCCCCCAACAAACTTCATTGTCTCCCCAACTACACTTTCTGACTGGAATGTTCTCTTAGGTGAAGCCGACAAACTAATTTTACGCAAGCGCTTTTCAAATTCCAAGTATGATTTTCATCTCTGGAGCGATGACTCCCACAAAGGAGGAGAGGAGAGGCACGTAGTGGGTGTTCACACCTGGTGTCCCTTAGAGAGCAAGCCACGAGCTTATGTCCTTGCAAACAGCCTAACAGCAAGCGGGTCTGGAAACCACCAGTCTGATGTAGATTACCATGTTGTAAAAAATGAATATGATATTACCAATGTTTCAGGGTTGGTTGGGTACAATGCCTCTACCCAAAAGGGAAAAGTAAACGGTCTTTTAGCTAACAATGACAGAATTTTTGGAAAAGAGATGTTTTTTGTAGGATGCTACCCACATGTACTAAACATTATGCTGAGAAGAATATGCCAGGCTGGGTTTGGGGCCAAGGGTGACATGAGCAACCCCCATGTTTTACAATTACTCTATAAAATATCTTGGCTCCATCATGAGCGTCCAAGCCAATACAAAGGTATGTATGTTTCTCTTGGTATTCTAAGTAAAGAGCCACCCCTTCCCCAGACATTCATAGACATAAGGTGGACATATTATCATGAAACTCTCCAGTGGTATCTTAAGTATGGAAAAGCTTGTTTACAGCTCGCTGAGTGTCTCCTTGAAAGATTGCCAAAATCAGATAGCCACCAGACTTTTTGGCAAGATATCATTAAGCTGAGCTCCAGTCCTATGATTCAAGTTGAAATCAAGTTTTTGTTTGAATTCCTCGATAAGTTTATCATCCCATCTCCGAATACATTCCAAGCTAGTGATGCAGTACTTGGATTCTCCAGTGGTTACCTAGCAAGGTTATGGCCAGCAACTGTTCTGAAGCACCATGAAACTTTAAGTAAAATGTTGATGTCTCCTGCAGAATATTTTCCTTTAACATCACAACAGGTGAAGATGTCATTGAAGGACCCAGCAGCTATCAACCACTTTCACAAACAAGTGCAGAGGCCAATGTTACAAGAAGCAATTAAAGTAATCAAAGATCATGGAGCAGAGTGGTTAACGTTTCCCAAGTTGTTTGGAATGGGAGCTGATCAGAGATACCAAAGTCCTTTCTGGCATTCAGTTTTAAAGCTTCTTGAAATTCCAGTCAGAATCACCAAGAAAAGTCAGTGAACAATCTCTTTCATGTACATGAACAGAACATTCTAACATTGGTGTCTAAGGATAGAGTTGGATTGATTAAATGGGCCACTCTTGAAAAATTGATGGAACCACAATTGCTCAGTGAGATCAAAGAAATTGCTTCATCACCACACAGCTCACTCATAAGTAAAGAAGCCACTCCAAACCTGTTTGAGTTCTATGCCAAGCACATTTTCAGTCTTCCAGTTAACAATGTTCTTGCTGAAAGACAGTTCAATCTTTCTCAACTGTATCTTAATGATAACATGTCAGAGTTATCAAAACAGGCCTCAATCACATGTGTTGAAAATATTCTGCATAGTGGAAAAACCAACACCAGGACCACAGAAGCACCACGTGAAGTTCATGAAGAAAGAATGAAAGATTATACCCAAATGCTCACCACAGATGTTTTGCAAGAGGCAAGAAAGAACCTAAACAAGATTAGAGAAAACTGCACACATGGGCCGCTTACTGCAAAGGATGTTTACCCTAGAGCTTGGGTAGAGAAGAAAGTAAACAATAACTTACCAGAAACAATTCAGTCACTAAAAGCAGATGGTCGCAAACTTAAACTTCAATGAAAGGCTTCTGCCAAGGGAACATCTGCACTGGAGGGACAGAGGTCATTCCACCCAACAGTAATTGAGGGAGTTATCTGTACACCTGATGGACAACTTCCAAGACTCATGCAGCTAGCGGCACTAAAGGTGTGGAACTATGGGGAGGGGCTACCAATTTACGATCTACCAAGAGAATGCCAGTTGTTCCAAATGTCTTCCAGCCTCCAACTACTCATCTTTCCACATCCCACATGTCTGAACATGTTACGCCGTTGCCTGCACATGAAGAGTAGAGAAGTCATGAGGGGTGGCTCAGTAATTTTTAAATGTTTTAGATTTGCACATATAAGAATTAATTTCACCGACCTCACTGCATGAAATAAATATATCTCAGCATGTATGCATTTTTAGACACACAGATGCATTTAATAATTGATTAATGTTTCAACACAACATGTTAGAATTAACCTGGCAAAAGCACGTTGTATATGCCATGTTAGTAAAGTGAACATAGCTTAATATCTTAGTATATGTACAAGTAGCATGTTAGCTTTTTGGTTTACAACATTGCAACTGGTTTTACAGGGTAAAAGTGAAGTGCATGGTGCCAAAGATGAGACATGCATGTACAATCATGTTGTATTGGATCTTGAAGTAAATAAATTGAATATTACATTCAAAATGAATAGTAGGTATACGAAGCTGTAATGCATCTGACATCGCATAGAATGCCTATTGTTCTCGGAACATTTACTTCCAGTAGCGAAAAAAAATAGATCCGTAATATTAGCGGCGAAAGATATTCTGGAGAGCTTTGATTGGTCAAAGATTACGCGCTCATTCCTCCTCAGGGAATATTGCTAAAGCCCATTAACTTGTCAAGGCGGAGCTACGAAACAACGGCTTAGAAAGTTATTGTTTATGCTATTGTTAGAAGAATATCACACATTATGTGCGGGTGTTACAACCTGGAATAGCGTTCGATTTTGAGACCGTTCGTTACATATTCATCTATTTCTTCATCTTACTCAACAAACACTTTGGTTCTATCACTACCCGTTTAGGATTTGATTTTCATCGGAAAAATCCACCTGCACAGTTTTTCTACAATAGAAAGGACGTTATTAGGTCTGTAAGTCATTCTGACACTTGTTTCTTCGAAACGAAATAAAAGTCACACACGAGGCAGCCAGTAAAAGAGCTTCAGGCTGGTTGGTTCCCGTGCGGGTTCTCTTTGTTTGCGTCTCAAAAGCTATTAGTTCGCCTTTTTCCTTTGGGGAGAAAGCGACTGCTACACAGGGTAGTAAAAAAATATTGTCTTACTTCTGTTCACGCGCTTTATTTGTATTCTTTTATATCTTCGCCGACTGTGCGACCAACGCGATCGCAGGAGGATTCATTAAGCTTCTAGCCGAGAGGCAGCTTGCTCGCTTGGAATAAATCAAATACTCTATGAGGCAGCCAGTAAAACTCTCTGCATTTCCAGGCTGCCTCAACGCTCATTTGAATCATGTACACCGGATTGCTTTCCTCAAGAAAAGGTGGAACTACTTGTATGAGATGAGGGTGGATCGGGGGTTCTATGAGCTCTGAAAAGAGCTCCCGTCACGTTCATTATCGCGTGGTTTAGTTGCATAAAGCAGCTGATGCGCTAAGATCATTTTTAAAACTCGCGGTAAATCTTCTATTTAACAAATGAGTGGTTTTCTTGAATAGAGCATTGTTTAGTTTTGACAGCCATTGTTATTCAAGCGTGGGCTTAAAACAATAGTGTCGAACTCGAAACGCGCCGTTTTTCGAAAGGAACTTCGACTACAAATTTTAAAACTGCGAGGAATAGTGGTTGCCGTTCACCAATTTCCCAAGTTAAAACGGATTCTGTTTCAGGAAAGATCCATCTTCTATTTCCCGCTCTTGGGTTTTTAGAAGCCGGTTTGAGTTTTTGAAAAATCGCTTTTGAAATCGTCCTTCATAATAAAAATGTCCGTTTTTTTGTCATTTTCAAAGGCTCAGGAATAGTCCTTATACGTTCTCAAACTTCCCCTTTTTAAGCTTAAATTAAGGATTAACACTTCTTCTTCCAAAACCCGCTCTTTGGTTTCTCAATTTTTGCTTCTGGCAATTGAAAAACCGAATTTTATGAGCACTGCTAAGCTAGTTTCGGCCCTTTCTTCTCTAATTATGGGCTTTTCAAGGCGCGAATGCATTCAAATCTCCCGCTTCAGTGCTGATGAATAATTAATGATGTCCAGGCATTCTACGCGGTGATTTTAAATTGTTATGTATGACTGTAGCTTTGTAGGATATTGAACAAACACTGAATTGCTGTCACTAAATTTCAGCAGTTTAAGAACATAATAAATGTAATATTTAACTTCATGTAGATTATATCTTTATACTGTTGCACATGTATAACTTAACATATCACTAGCAGTATGAAACTTTTAATGTGATAAGAACATGACTTATGTATAAGTGTCCGTGTACAGTAAGCATAACATTTTGCACAGGAAGGGCAAATCAAAGTGATGCAGCCAATGTTATGTTACACATAGTTGGTGTACAACGATTAACAGTAATAAATTAGAGTGGAACACTGGATCTGTTAAAAATGTGTCAAGTTTATTATCCTGTCTTTCCTTATTCTGTGTAAAAGATAAGTAATACCATTCTGACCCGTAATTAATCCTCTCTCCCCTTTAAACATTTTTCTTCTACTATTAAATATATCTACATCAGTAGAATTTTTCTCACATGTACCTGAACTGGTCATTACAAGTTGCCCGTCAGGCAACTTGTAATGACCAGTTCAACAACCAAACTTTACCTGGACCTATACTAATTACTGAATATGCAGTGTGGTCGAAAAAGAATCAGTGTATTGGTCAATCTTCTACATTCAAAGTGCCCAAAAGAAATGAGCATTAATTTGACAATCGATACCAGTCAAACATCATCTCCGTAATCCGTAGTAAGTACCAACGAGTACCCGAGAAGTGATTGATAAATTGTTCTTGGTTCCTGTTGACGATTAAACCGGAGTTCACTCTTGATCTCGAGTGGGCGATATTGAAAGTAGGCTAAATGACCCTTTATCACCAACACACCCCAAGATAGGAGTTAAGATAACTTAATTTATATTCTTACCTCGTGCATTGTGCGCTTGCTGTACTTTCGAGCTGCTCTGAGTACATTACATCAGTCGATGTATTTCACTCCTCCATGGTATCTTGAGCGCGCGTCCAAAAAATGTGAATAACTTTCAAACGAACAACGATGGACTCCAAAACTCAGTTTGCCTTGAAAACACGATGCCCACTCCTAAACTTGTCCGTTTCGAAATTCCAGATAATAAACACCACGCGTAAGGGTAGTCCGCAGGGTAGTCTGCGAAGTAGTCCATGGGGTAGTCTGCGGGGCGTAGGTCAGTGGGTAGTCCGCGGAGCGGGGGTCAGTCCCCAATTCCTCCGCATGTGCTCGATTAATAGCTTCTGGTTGTTTCACCGTTTTCTCTTTCTCTAGTTCGACTTCTCTTTTGTGCTCATATAGCATGGTTGCGTGTTTCAGATTACGATCGATTTGTTTAATTCGTTCGGCTAATTCGCGTATACAGGCATCCCCCTCGTTAACAACTTGCTCGATTTCGTCGGCCCATTCTTGTACTGCCTCATCGTCCTCACCGTTCGCGAACTTCTGTTCCTCAATGGATTCCTTTAGTTTGACTACTGCCGTCACTAGAGCCCGGAAACTTTGTGTCTCTCAAAAGCCGTTCGATCATCTTTCTTTAGGACATCTCCTGTCTTCTTCAAACGAAAATTTAATGTCTTCAATTTGTCCTCAAGCTCGGCAATTTGTTTGTCCATGATTTCGAAGACTGTCCTGGCAGGGTTGTCACTGTGTCGAAAACGTGAAAAACTGTACCACGCTTCCTTATAAACTCACTATTTATTCGCTTGATTCAACAACTTTGCTACCGCGCTTCGGTTGACTACCACTCACAACTCTCGGCTTCTTAGAAGGAAACACATAACGTCTCGTGGTAAGCACGTGGAACAGTGCCATATATGGGACGATAAAACATGTGCTGCATACAGGTTGCTTAGTTATGTAAAAATATACGAAACCCTTATAAATGTCAATCAAATTGAGAATAATTAACGTATTGTACAGTTTCCAACAAAAATACAAATTTATCTCAATATTTAAATTGTTCTTCTTTAAATTGATATGTGACATACACTATCAGTCAGAATATAGTTTTTGATAGCAGGTTACCTTTTTTAAATGTTTATTGCGTAACAAATAACTGAAAAAATTTAAACTTATACCCTTAACAAGGGTTTGGTTGGGACAAAAAATTTAATGTCGGAAACCAAATACATGTAAAAGTGTTTTATGGTCCTCTCCTCTTCTCCCTTCCTATATTCTTGAGAGAAGAGTAAAGTGCCATTTAAATAACATTGAATGCTTTTCCTGAAAGGATGAAACTTTTACAATAAATCTGATTATTGGTAATATCAATCTTAAGATTATTCTTGTAGGGGCCAGCTACGTTTGGCAAAATAAATAAGACACAACAAATTCTATGCGTCAGATTCCTTGTATTCTTGTACAGGATAATAAAAAACGAATAACAAATGAGGATCTATCCGGCGACGATTCGAAGTTACTGAATTCTTCTGTGCTTCTTACACAGCGTAATAAAATCCTTCGCTCAGGCTTATCTCGGTAAAAACGGAAAAAAAGACTGCAAGTAACGCTTAAGCAACGCACATGGCGTGAGAAACTGCGCCCAAGGTACATTGTCAGCGGCGCTATAACCCATATGTAAATGCAACCAATCATACAATTATAATCCAGCAGAATAATTATTATTATAACTATATGTACAGTACATGTAGTATACAATTTGTTTACTGTTACACCTTTTCGTGTCCTCAAATCAGAATTGTAGAAATGAAGCATACCCTGTGTAGTGTACTCGTTTATGTTCTGGAGTAGATGATCTCTGGTGGCACATGACTCGCTGATTGAAAAGCTGAGAGAAATGATGTTTTTTCTCAGCTATCGCATCACATTCATTTGGGTTGCCTAGGAAAATACTTTCAAACAGCCTTGGCCTTTTGGTGATCTCATCCAGTGTGAATTACAAGGATACAATGTAGTAGACCAAATGCAAGTAATCACATGCGTAGAACAATGCGTAGTGTTAAACGAACTCGATAAGAATTTCTGATTACGATGTAAACAGTGTTTAATTGACAGAGACCAGCGTTCCATACAAAATCAGTTAAATCGAATCGCGTGCTGTAAGCTTAGTAGTGAATCGTATGAAGTCAACCGTATGCCGGTTCGAACTGAAATACAAAACGAAAATAGAAGCTAACGTAAATAACATATCTAAGATAAATAAAAAATTAAGGAACTATCGCTAACATTGCAATAAGCAGATTAAATAAGTAAGTAAGGCCTTGTTTGAAAGTGACAGTTACTTGATAACATCTACGGTATAGTAAGTTCCTGCGACAAGAACTGAATTAACATCACGTTTCAAAACCAACATCCAGAACATTCAGGATCTGAAGTCTTTTTCTAAATTGGTCCAAGTCTACCTTCTCCTTGCATAGTGTGCAGCATCAGGCCTTTTACCAACAACTGCTTGTTCCACGCCTGAAGAAATATTAACAAATATATCATAGCTCATTATCACTGATACTGCTTTCCCATGGTCCTTGTCATTCACATAGCTCTGATGCTCTGCAAATTGCTGTACAGTATCACGCATATATTGTTACTGTATTTTTAATAAAGGCATATGAATCTTAGAAAATAAAAGTCAATGTACTTGTTGTAATGTTACTCATGTGATATCCATCTATGCATAAGCTAACTTACTCACTATTGGGCGTTCAGAATAGCCACAATCATAAAGAAGATAAATGATTGGTGCATCATTACACAATTCTTGCATTCCTTCCTCTTCAGCATCCATCAACTAGGTGATGGGTAGTAAAGCTTAAATAAATGTATGTTGTCTTAAAATATTTTGACAAACGTAGATTAATGTATTTTGCAGTCCTTCTGTTCAGTTGTAGATCAGAGTTATGTTATATAATGTGGTAAGAATAAAAGAGTTGCTAGTGTTTGTCAATTTTACTCCTACTACAGGTGCATAGATTTTAGCTTTAAAAGAGACCAATGGTGAAATGGGATCCCTTTGTACTTACGAAAGCGATCGAAAACGCTGTGTACTCTAATTTAAAAATTAAAACTCAACTAAAGAAAAGTTTATAAATAGATTTTCTGAAACTAAGCCCTGATCAATTAGGATTTTTTTTTATTCCAGTCAATTAGGCTACTTTGTGTTGTCTGCTTTTACTACAATTTCTACCACAGCTTGCACATTTCTTGACTTCTGCAGAAAAATTGTTCCGAGGAATTCTCAATTACCTTTTGGATTAGCTGCATTACTTCTATGTCTCTCACGTCACTTATATTTTGATAGCCAACAGCCCTGGCAATGTCAGCTCTCACCATATAACAGTAGGCAGCTGAGGAGAGAAATGAAAAGCCGATGCCACACTAAACAACTGAGTTGGCAATCATTTTGCCTACGACGGTTAGTATATCCAGAGTAGATAATGGTGGCAGAATGCTTGAGCATGAGTTGTCCATTGGGCCCTTCGGAAAGGACAAGGTTGAGTCCACCATCTGCCTCTGCAATATCATCAAGGAGACAAATGTAAAATTCAGTATTGGACCACCCACATCAACAGTTGGTTTATTCTGGAACTGAACCGTTAATGGACTTTCAGGATCAAATTAAGTGCTTTTGTACTAATAATAAACAATAATACAACGAAGCTCTATAAATCTAATGAAATGTTGCGAAATTCGTAAACAAACAGATAAACACTGTAACTATGTTCCTATCTAGGATCATTCTGAAATTATTAAACTAATCAATCATCGGCAGTCCATCACAAGCGGTGTTGACTGAGGAACGGCTAAGTGCTGCAGGAGCGTTGATGCACCATAAGTCCAGCGTGTGAGCGGCACAATCTACTGCAACGGTTGCATCAGTTGTGGGTGTGTGCCTCCTGTTGTGAGCTGCTTGATATTTCTTGAAACGATTCTGTTCGACAGCGGCAATGCTTTTATGGACCATTGATCGCCACTTCTTTCTGTCCATTGCATCTTCATCCCAAATTTGAGTGTTTATGTCCGCATTCTTCATGTGTCTTTTCAATACATCTCTAAAGCTCAGTTTTTTCCCACCGTGTTTTCTCCTTCACGAGTTGAATTCTCCATAAAACCACAGATTTGGGGATTCTGTTGTTGAACATACGACACACATGACCGGCCCAACGCAGTTGCGATAAAGTGATGACTGCCTCCACACTAGCTGTATCAGCTCAAATCAAAACTTAAACATCTGCTACTTTGTTTTACTAGCGAATACCTAGTATCTGGCGAAGATGGCGTAGTTGAGTTCTGGTGAGTTTCCCGAGGTGCCTACGGTAAAGGATCATGCATTCAGTTGAGTAAAGCAGAGATGGCAGAACAGCTGCTCAATACACTTTGATTTTGGTGGTTAGCTTGATGTCATGCCGCGACCATAGCCGCTGCTGTAGAGACTCAAATGCTATATTGGCCGCTTGTATCCGCCTGTCAACTTCCAGGTCTGAGGAGTTGTTATTAGTGACTGTGCTTTCAAGGTAGGTGAAATGTTCCACTTTTTGCAAGGCTGATCTATTCAAGATGATGTCATTGTATGTAGGTGGTTTGTTTGGAGGGGGTTGATAGAGCAGCTCTGTTCTAGGCACATTTATTTCCATGCCAAAGTGACGAGCGGCACAGGAAAACCTGTCTGCAATTACTTGGGTGACAATAGAATCTGTTGCAACAAGGGCAGAATCATCAGCATAGAGTAACTCCCTTACACAGATTTCCTTTGTTTTAGTGGAGGCTCTGAGTTTAGCAAGGTTGAAAAGTTTATCATCTGTTCTTGTCTTGATGAACACTCCTGAATTAAGGTTGGTACACATTGTTTCTTGGGCAGCTGCAAGATAGAGAGAAAAGAGAGTTGGTGCTAGTACACAACACTGCTCGACACCGTGACTGATAGAAAAAGGCTTCACTTGTGTCTCCAGCGGTCCTAACAGCACCTGTCATTCCCTCATGGAAGAGCTTGAGGATTTGCACTACTTTCTCGGGGCAACCATACAGCTTCAGAACCTTCCAAAGTGTCTCCCGATCAACCGCGTCGAAGGCCTTTTCGAAGGAAAAGTCGACAAAAGTCATATAGAGTGGCTGATTTTTTTCTATTACTTTTTCTTGTAGCTGTCGTAAAGTGAATATCATATCGATAGTAAATCTGCCTGCCCTGAAGCCACACTGGCTTTCTGGTAAAACATCCTCTGCGATTTTCTTGATACGATTTAAGATGATTTTTGCTAAGATTTTGCCGGCTATTGACAGCAACGAGATGCCTCTATGGTTACCATATCCCATGGTTACCCTTTCTTTTTTTAGATAGTAATTATGACTGCAGCCTTGAGGTCCTGAGGGATGCACTCATTTGACCAGTATGCATTAAATAATTCAAGCAGTTCCTCTCTTAGTCGTAGTCCTCCATGTTTCCACAACTCTGCAGGAGTGTCATCTTGACCCGGGGCCTTGCCTCCTCCTTTAGTACTTTCACCAATTCATCCTCTGTGACGGGATCTGATACTTCCTCCCTGGTCTCTCTTTGTTGTATGTTATGATCAATTTAATAACAATGAGCCTTCTGGCTAGTGTCCTTAACACTATTGATATCTTTAAATAGACTGTTTCAGGCTGATGTCAGAATTCAAATTCTCCTTCTTACAGGAATGGGTGCATGCGATTGGCTGTGTTTTGTTTTTTAAAAAACACAACTGGACCTGATCTAGACTGCCAGCAACCTGTCTTTTTTTATTTATTTATTTCATTATTTATCCATTTACGTGAAATGTTGTTATGTGATAGAGGAGGGATAAACGAGAGATGTTGTGCATTGCAATTGAAAAGGAAAATCTTGTTTTTAAATTTAGTCATTGGTGGAAGAGGAAAGAGACCTGTTTATTTTCCTTAGGCCAAAAATTCTGCCGCTTGATTGACATCTCCTCTGCAAGACTCTAAGGCCTTTTCAAGGTCGTTTCTTGCAGTGTCTGAAAACAACTGCTGAAAGTAAACTATTGCATCATCTGAGAAGTTGAAAAATTAAGGCACAGTTTTAGACGATAACATGGATTTATCAAATCTTACAATCCATCAAATATTTTTGCTTGCACGCGATTGGTTTAAACACATCACTTGACCGAATAAACGCCAACTAAAACTGGGAAATGTCCGAGTGATGTTCTCCAATTTTAACTTAACTATCTACTCTTAATTATTTTGTGTTCGACTTAATAAAGTTCCTCAACGTAACATTTTTACCTTTTTTTACCATAATACTCGTATTTTAATGTAGATGTCTTAGTCTTTTCATTCTGTATTGTATTTTATACTAATATGTGTCCTCTTATTAGTATGAGTTCTCCCAGGCTACATGGTTTTGACACTTTAATAGAGTTTATTATTATTATTATTATTATTATTACTTTTGTTATTAAGGCTACATTTCTTGATTCTTTATTCATAGTATTATAGATAATGACATAAGAACAAATTAGTGTCGTCTGCAAATAATAAAAATGGCAACATTTGAGAACATTCGGTTAAATCATTTACATATTTAAGAAATAATAAGGACCCTAAAACAGAACCTTGTGGTACCACACATTTTATCATTAACCTGTCTAATTTTGAAGTTTTATATTTTTAATTACCATTTGCTTTCGATTTAGCAGATAATTTATGAGCCAATCTAGTGCAATCTCCTTACACCGAACTGCTCAAACTTCCGTCGTAAGATATCTTGATATACGGTGTCAATTGCTTTAGAAAGATCTAGAAACACACCCATAGTATATTGATTATTATCTATTGCTTCAGATATCTAAGGTACAAGCAAGTCGTAATCCTCTTGTAAATTAACTTTTGTAATACTTTTGAAAAACACGGAAGAACAGAGATCGGTCTAAAATTTGAAATTAGCACTTTATCATTGATTTCCATATAGGCGTAATATCTTCAGTTAAGTAGGGATAATTCTCGTGAGGAATGTTTGGTAATATATGTGTGTCAAAGGTTTGACTAAATGTCAGTTTTTCGAGATTGCTCAACTACCTTTGGATGCAGCTCATCATATCCACCTAATTTATTAACACAGAGTTGTTCTATTTCTCGTGCTACTTCACTTTCTGTGATAGGAACTAAGAATATTGATTTCTGATTGCTCTCAGTGAGGTGAGAACTAAAGTTTTCATCACATTTTAGCTTGGCTCTTGGTTGACTAAATACTCCTCAAATCATTAGCTCCGTATCAATACCTCCATATCATTATCTCTGCATTAGTAACTCTGTATCGGTAGTCCCGTATCAGCAACTCCGTATCAGTAGCTCTTGCATCAGTGGCTCTATCTCGGTAGCTCTATATTCGGAGCTCTGTATTAGTAGCTCCCTATAAGAGGTTCCTAGTCATTAGCACCATATTATTAGCCACGTATCAGTAGCTCCATATCAGTAATTCTGTATTGGTTATTCCTTATCAGTAGCTCCACATTACTAGCTTGGCACCATTTGCTTCTGTATCAGTAGCTCCGTGTCAGTAGCCCTGTACCACTCACTCCGAAACAGTGGCTCTGTCAGGGTACCTTTGCATCAGAAGCTTTCTAGCATTAGCTCTATACAAGTCGCTCTATCTAAGTAGATTAAATAAAGTTTTCCCTGTATCAGTAGCTTCGTATTTGTAGCTCCACATCAGTAGCTACTCATGAATAGCTCCGTCTCAGTAGCTCCGTATTCGTAGCTTGGTACCAGTTTCTCGGTATTGATAAATCCGTATCAGTTTCACTCTATCAGCATCTCCATTATAGCTCACCATCAGTAACTCCGTATAGGTAGCTCTAGAATAGTAGCTTTATATTACTGGCTTTGTAACAATAGCTTCTGCATGAGGGGCCCTGTATCACTAGCTCTACACCAGTAGCTCCGTATCACTAGCTCTGTATCAGTAAAACCATATCAGTTGCTCTGTATCACCTTTAATGTCAGGAGTTCGGTATAAATAGCTGCCTCAGAGAGGCTCCTCCTAATCAGTAGCTCCGTATTAGTGGCTCGGTATCAGTATATCCCTATCAGTAGCTCCGTGCCAGTAGCTCTGTATCGGTAGCTCCTTATCAATAGCTCCTTTACATGTATAAGTAGTTCCATATCAGTAGCTCGGTTTTAGTAACTCCGTTTTGGTAGCTTCATATTAGTACCTTAATTCTTTTCAGTAAATCCAGTATCAGTAGCTCCAAATTTGTAGCCCCGTTACAGTAGCTCTATATTAGTTGCTCTGTGTCAGCATTTCTGTCATGGCTTGGCATATGTAACTCGGTATCAGTAGTTACTACTTTGGAGCTATTGATAAGGAGCTCTATATCAGTAGCTTCTAATTATTAACTCCGTCTTAGTGGCTCCATATCATTAGCTCTGTATCTGCAGTATCATTAACTCCGTATCAGTAGGTCCTTATCAGCAGCTCCATTCTAGTAACTCCGTATTAGTTGCTCCGTATCAGTTGCTCTGTATCAGTAGCTTCGTATCACTTGCTCCTTATCACTTTCTTTCTATCAGTAGCTTCGTATTAGACACTTTGTATCTGTAACTCCATATCAGTAGCTCTGTACAGTAGCTCCGTATCTAATAGCCTTGTATCAGCAGCTCTCTGTTAGTATCTCCATATCGTATTAGAAACGCTGTATCTGTAGCTCTGTATTAGTAACTGCACATCAGTTCCCTCGTAACAGTACATAGGTCCGTATCAGAAGGAGCCTTATTCATAGCCTTATAATAGTAGCTCTGTCTAAGTAGTTCCTAATCAGTAGCTCGGTATCGGTAGTTTCTTATTAGTAGCTCGGTATCAGTAGCCCCTGTATTGGTAGCTTTGTATTGGTAGCACGGTTTCAGCCGATCTGTATTAGTAGCTCTGTATTTGTGGCTCCATATTAGTGTGTCTTGTATCAGTTGTTCTGAATCAGTAGCTCCGTGTCATTAGCTATCTAGCTCCTGTATCAGATGCTCTGTATTACCAGATCCACATCAGTGGCTCTGCGTCAGTAGCGCGGTATTAGTAGCTCAGTATAACGATTCAGAGACTGAATATTATCATACTATCATATTAGTAGCTCGGTTTTAGTAACTCCGTTTTTTGAATGAAATAAGTGGGGGTTGCGAAAAGATAGTGCCAGTCTCTGAATCGTTTTGGAGTAATTTAAAATTTTTAAGAATGATAGATTTAACTGCGTGGTTGTGAGGGTGAAATGTAAGAGTAAATGGAATGCGGTCAGTGTTCTCCTTCTCGGCCGTTTGTAGTGCTGCCTGTCGATCGATTTGTTGGGCACGGTGGTAGCCCGCTTGAACGACAGAAACAGGATAGCCGCGTTTATCGAAAAACTGGCACATTGCCTCTGATTTTTCGAAAAAATTAGAGTCGTCACTACGTAAACGACGAAGTCAGAGAAACTGTGAAAAATTCAAACGTGACAAAAACATAGGCAACTTTTTAGTCAGGAGTTCATTTCAAACCAATGACCAATCTGGAACTTTTAAATGCGCTCGCTCACGATGCAAAACTTGTCCTTTCATTCATAACGTAGAGAAAATATCGGGACCCAAAAGATCCATTAAGATCATTGATCACTTTACGTGTACCTCCGCCAATGTTATTTACTGCATAACTTGCACTTATTGCAATAAGTTATACATCGGCGAAACAGGAAGACGACTGGGTGACCGATTCCGAGAACACCTTCGCGATGTGGAAAGAAATGACAAGGACGCATCCAAACCAGTCGCTAGACACTTTAATCTTCCTTATCATTCTAAACAGCATATGGCAGTTTGCGGCCTTTCCTTACATCTAGGCAGTTCGGAAAGCCGTAAAACACTGGAACAAAAATTTATATTCCAAATCGGCACCCTTAATCCCCACGGAATCAACGAGCGCTTTTCATTCAACTAATTTATTCCTGTTTTCTCGTCACCATATTCCCACCAATGGCGTAGCTCCACTTTCTACATATAAATCCACGCACAACCCACAATTCCTCTCATCGCTCTGACGAAGGGCTAACGCTCGAAACGTCAGCTTTTTTACCCTCTACGGTGGCTAATTTACGTTTTCAACCCAGTTGCTAACACTAGATTACCTGCATTTCTGAATTAGCTTATTGAGGTTTTCATTCCAGAACGAAACACTTATTCTGGACGACCTTTTGTACTTGTATAAAGTAAACGCGTTACGAACCTCATATCTGTATGAATCCTCTTTTAGGAGCGAGGGAAGCATAGAAAAAGGACGTAAGTACTTTTTTTTACAAGCTAAATTATCTTGCATGTAAACGCGGTATGAAATTAATTTCGTTCCGGAACGAAACTCATTTTGGAATAATGTAAAAGGTACCTCTTAGGGACGGACCATTAGATTTTTGATACGGGGGAGTCTTTTGCCAATTGCACGATGTGTTTTCTTCTTCTATTACGGCTGTGCTCGATTTTTTTCGGGGATTATTGCCCAACACCCCAACACCCCAACACCCCAACACCCCAACACCCCAACACCCCAACACCCCAACACCCCAACACCCCCACACCCCAACACCCCAACACCCCAACACCCCAACACCCCAACACCCCAACACCCCAACACCCCAACACCCCAACACCACCTCCCCCCCCATCAAAAATCTAATGGTGCGTCCCTAAGATGCTATCAGGTCCTACAACTTTTTATGTGATGAAAGAATTTGGATAAATATGTATTACTCGCGTTGTTGTTGTTGTTGTTTTTTTTTTTTATATTACCGAGCGAATTTCAAGTGATAATTTCAGGAAGTAAGAAGCAAGAACTAAAGGATTCCTATCAAAGCGAGGTGCCTTTTTCAGTCATACCTGATCGGACACCTCGAAAACAAAGGATGACACGCGAGCAGTTTACTGCACATTTGACATAAAAATGGTTCTGATGCCTCCTTGAAAAGAAAAAAAGGCTTGAACAGTAGACATCGCAAGATGTTTGGCTATGTTACAAAAGAATAATTAATGCACTAGAAGTGTACACATCGAGTGCTGGATGCACTTGAGTAGTCTGTTTAACAAATGCAGACGTACAGTTATTTTAATCCCTACCAAATTATGTCACGACGAGCAAAGCAAAAAAAGGTACAGCCTCGAAGCAAGACAGATTTTGTCAGCATAAAAATCTGAAAGATTAGTGCCTAAAAGTTTCTATAAGTAAATAACCAGTTCTCGTGAATTTTACAAGGTGAGATTGACAGCTCGTAGTTGGCAAATCACATCTTTTGATTTTAGGTGCTGACAGGGTGGGCGGGGGGAGGAGGCGATCAAAAATGGGTGAGGATGCTTATCGTACCTTTCAGGGGTCAAAATCAGTGATAGGGTACTTTTTACGGTGTCTCAAACTTAAGTGGACTTCTAGAGACCTAGCTCTTACCTTTTAGGGTGTTTTTCGCTCAATAAAATTCCTGAAATAAGCATTACTAGGACGATTTTAATGATCTGACTTGAGCCTCTAGAGCACATCCATAAAGGAGTTCTTGTTTTGGTATTTTTCAATTTTTTGTGTTGAAATTGGTACTTTATAGGGGTAGACATCAGTTGTTACCACTCCCACACGGATAAGACGCAGGTACCTTTTATAATTTTATAGGGGTCGTTTTCGAAATTCCCGGCGCGCATCCTCGCCCTCTCATGTATAGGGGTTCCCCGGGGGTGCTGATACGTGCAGCACACTTGAAATTTGGCAAGGACAAATTTTGATGTGATTTCCGGTGAAGAGAAAAAAGATTTGTTAGCGTCTTGTAGCTAGTGCGGAAGGGCCCTTTACCACTGTGTGCTTAATTACGCGTTCAGCCAGATGGCGGGGAGCTCACAAGGTGCTCAGACGTTAGTTTAGAAAACTCCGCCTCTGTTTGGATTTTTGGTAGCCTATTGACCAATTCCCAGTCGAGGCCTAAGTCTGACAGGACGCGTAGTTTTGCGCAAGGTGGTAAGTGGCCAGATTATAGGGATTTTCCAGACGTCTTGCGCACTATCTGTGGTACACGCTTGCCAATTCCCCAATGGGCTTTTGGAATCGACTTAACCCTACCTTTACCATGGCTGTACACTTCTTTAGGCACTATACATCTACTAATGGTACCACGAATCCACCCAACACAGGTACCGAGATTTGATCTATGAGTGGGGCAAATTGTAAAATCATCGGTATCGTTTGGCGTCTCGAAGATGCCGGCTCGCGACAAAATAAGATCAACTTCAGTTTCTGGATCTCCGCAAGTAACTTGAAATGTCTTTTTTACAACGAAGCGAGGGAACAACCTGAGATATGCAACGTCGGTCTTCTCGATAACTATACCCAACGTTCCACCAGCGAACGATTTAAATGAATAGCAAATCTCCTTGTTAGCATGTTAAAGGAGACGCTTATACAACAGATCAGTTGGCTAAATCAGTATGTAGCTTGTCAATCGAATTGATTTTTGTAAACATTCTTTGACTACCGCCGGCAAAGGAATCATTGATGAATCTGGACATTTTAGTTTTCTGAATACAGCAATTCTTGGAAGGTTTTTATAGATATGCGAAGAGGGAAAAAAGAACTATCGCTTGGTAATTCGGAGGTTGATTCATCTTTGAATTTATCTGTCATGCAATTATCTGTTGCATTGTCATGCAACTAATATAATACCGTGGAGAAGATTTATGAACTGCAAATTAAATCTGGCTAAAATGTGGTAGAGCATAACTTGATCATCGAAACAGCTAGTAAAATCTAACTAAACGAGGTGAGAGTATTATGTTAGACTTTTAACAAATTGTAGTGAGTTATGCCCGTAAACGGTGGCGACAAGTAATCACATCATGCATATTTCATAGTCGCTAACAAGTACATTTTGCCGGACTTTGAGTTCGTCTCAAAATAGAATAACACGCATCCACAAGGAAATTTTTACAATAACTTTATAACCATCCTTTTGTCTTTTGAAAACTAGAAGCTTAGTAGATTCTGTCATATCGGTCATTGTTAAAACTGTCTTTGTTTTGATGCTTTTTTTTGACATAGAAAAAGTATGTCGGACAAAAATAATCACCAAAAAATAAATATTTCTTTGCCAGCTGCAATAATGACAGGGGATCAAGCTTAGATGATAAAACAAAGGATTATGCCGACAGAAATATCGGGTAATATTCAGGGTGAAAATTTGCATATTTGAGCGGTCAAACGAAAAAAATCATTTCTTGAAAACTAAAACATATTTTCCCAAGAAAACTCACCACAATTATTAGGACATATTGGGCTACGAAAGTAGGAGAGAAAACGACTTTTGGGCGACTTGCCACAATATCTCAAATTTGTTCGATGGATGCTGATATCCTCTCTTAAAAATTTTCTAGGCTAGGTTTGCAAAATATTCGAGGACTACGGTTTTAGTTTAGTGTTAATTTGTAAAACTCCTTGAAGAAGTCGACGACAGTTAGACGAAACGTGTCGGAGAATAAAGAAGTTTTCAACTACTGTTCGCAGAGTGCTGCTCACTAATTTAGTTTTTTAACAGTCTTTTTTTTAATTGTCACATGTTGACATTTCTTCGTTATATCGAGGTATATTATACGTTTGAGCTTCTGGATTGTGTTCGTTATAACGAGAATTTCGTTATATCGAAGTTTTGTCCCACGCAGTTTAACGTAACTTTGGCCGTGCTAAAGAGTATCGTTCGTCATACGGAGGACTTCGTTATATAGAGGTTCGCTAAATCGAAACTTTACAGTATTAGTACCTTTCGTATCTTAGTTTTATCAGCTGAGTTGATAACGTAAATTAGCCACAGTTAAGAGTTTCAAAGCTGACGTCTTCAGCGTTAGCCCTTCGTCTTTCGCTCTGAAGAAGGACTAACGCTCGAAACGTTAGCTTTGAAACTCTTTACGATGGTCAATTTACGTTATCTACTCAGTTGATAATACTAAATTACCCTATACCCTATTACCTTCTCAACCAATCAAAATCGAGGAAATTGTAATTTGTATGATCAATATAATTATGACATCATCAGGTATCTATTAACTATTCTTAAAACCAGGTTTTCGATATTTCGCAATCTTTTAATGCTTTTTAGATTATTTTTTCATCAAATTACAGATAAATGTTTGAGCTCGAGAATGACTGTAAACATGTTTTTGCAAAATTTGGCCCCTGAAGGTCTACAATAACCTTAACCCGATATCAACAAAACTTGGCCTGAATGAAATCTATGGAATCTATGAAAAGTCCATGGAATAAAATGTCTATTAAACTGTCAAGTCAACTAACATTTTTTGTTACATACTTTCAGAAAAGTCAATAGTATTCATGTTAAGGCTGACAGGATATTTTGGGAGGATTACATTTTTGGCCCCGAAACCATGGAGAAAGACGGCCAATGTAAAGACAGTTAAGATTACATTACTTCTTCCACGAGGAAAGTTGTAACATCTTTCCAGGTATGCACGTTGATGAATTTATTTCTGTTTGATTTACTCTATAGGAATGGAACTAATCGCGAGAGATACGAAGGAGAAGTGATTCCAAACGGACCATACTGCATGCATATAATTATGATGAATTCTTTGGACTGTTGCGTTATGTTCTCTTCAAATCAGTTAACATTTTCTCTTTTACGGTAGGTACACTGCCAGCTTGAGTTCCTAAAGATTGCACGAGAGGACAGAGTAAATGCTCCGTACGGACATTAATTAATTTTAGGAACAAAAGTTTTGTTGTCGTTTACGATAGTCATGATTTCTTTTAAATTTGTTTTTCCCACTACCAATAGCCCCTCCCGACCCCCTCCACTACTCATGCAAAATTATCTCGGCGCTGTATTTAGCTGATTTATCTCGAGATACTATTACATGGTTCTCCCTTTTCGACTCCGAAGCCCCTGGAATACAGATTTTAGCAATCTATTACAAATGAAATGGGTGTCAGTAATCGAATCGTTGTGTTTACACCTGGTTGTTTCGACGTAAAAGCACGCGATTTTGGTGACAGATCATCGCTTTTTCACCGCCATTTTATCATAGATGGATTTAGGAAATGTTTATACGAGGAAAAGGTACGTTTTTTGTGTGATTAACCTTTAAATATGTTATAGAATCGCGTAATTGAATAAAATCTCGCATTCTGATTGGTCAACGAAGCGAAGTATTCAGCGTGGAATTGCGAGTTGAAAACGAGGCTAAGTGATATTGTTTCGCATTCACTTAAACATAAAAACTATCGTCAAATTGTAACAAAGTTTTCTACTATGTCATTTTAAAGTGTTTTCAAAACCATTGTCACCTTTTGAAGAGTCAAAAACAAACCAAAGCGTTTTTCAAAGTGAGCCAGAGGTTCTTCCCTGTTTTGAAATGAACTACAAATTCTTGGAGAGGCATGAAAGGCCTATTTCGCCCGCAACAACGAGAAAGCGAGAAAATCCTGTGAACACGGCCGAGAAAATGGCAAGCAAAAGTTCAACCAAACAAGACGAAGAAGCAACAACGGAAGAAGTGCCAGGGTCGATCGCCATATATACAGAAGAAGAAATAAATACCTTTAATCGCGATGTTAAACTTTCAGTGCTTTCGCTTGGACACATCATTTCTTTCAGTTTTGCAGTCAAAGAGGTAAAAGGTATAAATTATTTTCCTTCTCGAGCAAATAATTTGGAAATTTGAAAAAAGATGTCAAAGATAAACGGCTCGTAAATTCAGCGAAATACCCTTATTATCCTTAAGATAGTGTAAAGCTTGTTTAAAAAGCTTGAAAACAAATGTGAAAAATAACACAAGGTACAAATAAAGCTGTCGAAGATTCAAACGTCCACGACTGATGCTGCTTTCTGTCCGCTAACGCAATGACAGTGCTGACAGTTTGAAATGGCCCTCTGGGGCGCGCGCTCAGGATAAAAACGTGTTTTTCTATCTTCTTATTTTTATTCAATTATGCGATTCAAGGAAACTCCATTACCTTACTCGTGAATTTCGCGTTAAATTGTACTTGAAAACCGATATCGCGATTCGTGCGATATCGGTTTTAATGTGCAATTTAACGCGGAATTACCTAGTCAGGCAACTGATTTTCCTATAAAATCTACCTATTAACCTCTCACCTTGCATAAGGTCTATTGTGAAATTGACATCGCGAAATAATATCGAATTATTTTGGTATCTTTCGACGTAGAATCGCTGTTTACCAACGTTCCTATCGACGCCGCTGTACAAGCCGCACTGCAGAAACTCGAGAACGACCCAAGCCTTGCAGACCGCACCATGCTAACGCCAGCACAGATCGCTGACCTTTTGACCTTCGTATGGAGATCCACATACTTCCTGTATAATGGATCGATTTACGAGCAAAAAGACGGCGCCGCCATGGGGAGTCCAGTTTCCGCTGTTATTGCCAACCTCTACATGGAGAGTTTCGAAGAACAGACGATAACTACATCATCCTACGAGCCTAGGATCTAGAAACGCTACGTGGACGATACCTGGACCATCCCGGATCGCGAAAACGTAGATGACTTCTTACAGCATTTAAACAACCAGCAGCCTTCCATCCGCTTCACCATGGAGACAGAGAAAGACAACAAACTTGCCTTCCTAGACACCGCAGTTTTAAGACAACCTGACGGCCGCCTCACCACCAGCGTATTCAGGAAGCCCACGCACACCGATCAATACTTAGCGTACGATTCATATCACCCTCAATCAGTAAAACGCGGTATTGCTAAGTGCCTTTACAAGCAAGCCAAACGTCTCGTAACAAAACCCCCCGTCATCATCGAGGAGAAAAAACATCAGTCATCTGTTCTGGTTTCTGATGGTTATCCTTTTTCTTTCTTGCAGAAACTTACCAAGACCGGAAAACCAAACAACAGTGCCGAACCCGCCGACGAGTTCAAAGCTACTGGAGTGTTACCTTATGTCAAAGGCCTGTCCGAACAGCTTCGCCGTTGCCTATAGCAACAGGGCGTACGCGCTGTTTTCAAGTCGGAGACTACGCTAAGATCTCAGTTAGTACGAGCAAAAGACGCTGTCGACCCGGCTAAACAAGATGGCAGGATTCCCTGCGAATGTGGCAAGGTATACGTCGGAAAGACTGGAAGACCTATGCAAGACAGAATTAAGGAGCACGATAGAGACATTCGACTCGCCCGTATCAAGACCTCCGCCGTTTCAAAGCATGCACACAACACTGGACACAAGCTACTCTGGAACGAAGTAAAGTTTATTGATCGTGACCCTTATTACTACACGCGCAGAGTCAAAGAGGCAATTCACATAAGACTTCACCCTAACAGCATCAACAGGGATAGTGGAATAGAAATTCCAGAAGCGTGGATGCCCACGATCAAAAAACACAACAACAGGAGAGCCGTGCGACAGCGGACCGCTGAGGGCGCAAATCACTGAGTGAACAGCAAGGATCGAAATGCACCAATCAGAGCTGTTGAAAAAAACTAATCACAGCAGAGCATCATGCTTTATAAGATCACGCATGACCAGTCAACCTCATCGCCTGAAGAAGACAAGCAGTATGCAGTCGAAACGTAGTGATCTACATCACACGTGACTACATCGTGAGACAAACGAAAAAACTTAGCTCTTATAGTTATTCACCACGATGAATAACCACAACCTTTTCTACGATATTACAAAGTTAACTAAAATCGCTAGGAAATAACTCAGTACAGTCTTATTACAGGGCCGTAGCTAGCATGAGGCAAGACGAGGCAATTGATTTTGGCCCAAGGTTGACTTTTCTGAAGAAAAATGCCACTGGAAATGCTTAAAGGATCATTGCTGAGCCTCTAGATTACACAATTTTCTGGGGGAGCATGCAGCCAGGCCCATCTGGCGGCTCGCGCCTTCGGCGCTCGAAACTTGCTTCGTCTTGTTTTGTTTTGAGTCTAGCTACGGCCCTGTATTAGTTGTATTTAAGTTTGGACAGTCTGTTTTCGCACTTGTTACAGTTTTTGATAGACAAATAACGTAGGCTGAAAATATACGTTTTCAAAGGAGAGAAGTTATTGACGGCGGAAATGGAAATTAATTTTACCGAGCTGTTGCTCTTTGGAAGAATGAAACAAGCGATGAGAAACACGAGGAGATCAATAGGTTGAGTTCCAGGTTGTTTCAGAAAAATCCAAAGGTTTTTAAGCTTCCACTCCTCGCTATTTTCAAGTACAAACACAGTCATGGCTACCTCAACACTAAGATTTTTTACAGTAATTTCTTCAGCTGATCTAACTGTCTAATTATCATAATTTACTGTAACTGCACAAGTTCTCTCAATGTTAGGCTCAGTAGACAACGCATCCGACGGAATCGTCTTTAGGGATCTTGTTTAGCATGAATCTATTAGCGTTCTATCATTAATTCATTAATTCTATTAATTCTAATAATTCTATTCTATCATTAATTCTACATTAATTCTATATTAACAAAGCTACTCGCTATCTACTTATAAAAATAGATTCCATGTTGTCGTTTGTCTGTTCAGTCATAGATCACGGATAAAGTAATACAGATGACGATAGATGTCACAGGAACAAAAAAAATATCTCGCCACATTATGAAGTCTACGATCTTTTACCCATCTGACGCACCAATATGTAATCTGTTTGTCTCAAAGTTTGGTCAATGGTAACAGATCATACGCAACAGCCAATCAAAATAGGTGTATAGCTCACTAAACAATCCGTGACAGATAGTGAGAAAAGTGAGTGACGTAGCAGTGTACGAGTGAAAACAACATGAAATGAAAATAAAAGCCTGTTTTTGCAAATTTGAACGACTAGTAGATTTCTGCTGTAACTACGTTGTTCGCTCTAGATTTATTTGTGTGGTAGTTGATTTCGGCGTCACCCACATCAACTATCACGCCATATGCATAGAAATCTCGAGCCTATACTTTGGACATTTGAACATTGAAGATATCAAATATTGTAAATGGACATTCTGTAAATTAAAGCACAAGGTGCACACCTCAAACGAACGGGTTGAGCAAAATTTTGCGATTTCTCAGTGGCGAGCGAAAAAACTATTTTCCAGAGCCCATGACTACGGCAATAGAACAATTTCTCGAAAAAGCATCAGCAAAATCACCCTTCTTTGCTATAAACAAATTCCCTCAATTGCTTATTAGAAGACGAATAATGATCTCGCACATATTCCTCCATTTTGAGTTTTTTTTTACTTTTTTTCTTCATTTCGTTCAAAATCCTTGGCAAATGTTGCTGTGCCACTGCGCTTGCCACACGGTTTATACGATTCATTGCCTTCCTTATTACCGGTTTCCCACCAAGTTGCAGATGGCTTAGTTGTTTTGTGGAATTCCTTGTTACGCGGGTGTTTTCTTCAAGCACTTGCCGTGACCGACGTGAAAAGGATAACAAGTCTATAATTGTGATTTCGCCTGCAAAATGAATATGGTCGTTAACTATTTCTAAGAAAAGATGGTCAAAGTTATTATAATGCTTGGGTTAAGATTGCCTTTGATGGGAGAAGTGACAGTGACGCAAAAAGTTGTCAATATGCACTGTATTACAAATTTACGACGATAGAGATTGCTTATCGCTCAGAAACACTCTACAAATGGCAACGATTTTTAAGGCAGGAAAAGTTCTCCTCGGATCATGAATGGTAATCTCTGGAACGTCTTCGAAAGTTTTGATTTTTACCCAACCAATGATCAAAGCCAATTCCATGTGTGTATTGATTCAGGATAAGGGGAGATGAGAAGGAGACAACAAATCTAATCTTCTTTTCTTTGTCTCAGATAACTTTAATTCATTAAAATTACACCTTGTTTTTTCACTAAAATGAAATAACACTGACTGATTTTTATTTACGTGGGATTTAATTACATCATCATCTCTCCGATTTACTTTTTGACATATTAATATAATAAAACGGTATACATCGTTATCTTCCATAGGAAGTACCTAGTTGACGTTACAATTATTTCTTTTACTTTTCGTCCTACTCGGCTTTGGTTTTTCCAGCAGATCTTAATTACAAGTTATTCCTTTAATTTCCTTTAAATCAGTGATAAGTGTTTCTACTTGTCCATAAAATTCGTCCAACATAAGTTTGATGTGTAGCAGTACATCTTGAGAAGTTTGTGTTGCTGGAGGACGATTCCATGGTTTGTTGACAGTGCCATTCCCCCGTTGGGTACCTTGTGGTGTATTTTTGTTCCCTCGTCGTTGCTGCTGATTTAATTACAATAAAACAAGTTTAGAATACCAGTCGAAATGTAGCTACCCTTTAGTTTGAGAAAGAAGATGTATGTATGATGGAGCATTCCGCGGAAATACAAAAAAACACTTACAATGATTTTAACGATTTTTTGCAGATGATTTATGAGTGCCTTGGTGTGATTTTTCATAGATCTAAGTTCGTTGGTAACCAGTCCTTCGGCCCCTTGGAGGCGTTTCAGTTGTTTCATCAAATATTTCATTGCTGCCACAAATGTTTTCAATATGCGAAAGTTTGCTCTGAGAATTTCCTTAGGCTGAAAAATGAGAAAAAATCATTAAAAATTAAAAAAAAAACGGCACAATTAGATCCATACCTTTTGAGGATGCCTCACTGTGACATTCTTAAGTTATTCAGTTAATTAAGTTCATTAGCAAAGTCGCCTACAATAAATTATCGTAACCATTATATCAAAAGATATCTTCACGCATGACAGTGGCGTTCACTGACCTACAAAGCAATTCTGAAGGACAAAAAAAGTAAATGAGAAACTGCTACATAAGTGTTTACCGTATGTGCTGTTTTATTGAACCTTCCGAGATGTACGATGAAGTCTACATTGGATTCCTTGTAAGGGTCTGTCGGCCATTTTCTTTCCTTTAAGGCAATTCAGCATAATTAGAACAACACGTACAAAACACGTACAAAAACTGAGAAACAGATCACCGTTGCTTTGTGAATGTTAAAGTAAATATCAGTATGTTTCAATTGAAAATCCAGACATCATAAAAGTTATAAAAAGATATAATTGAACATTGTAGGCAAAACTTACAATCGTGCTGCTGAGGACAGTGATTTTATTCGCTAGAAACTGAGAGAGAAATGAAGCGTTTGAGAGCAGAACTTCGGCGTCCTTTTGGCATGGCCATGACTGGGAAGGACGCTTAAATGGTAAACATGTCGCTACTGCAAAGATACAGCCAACGGTAAAACTTACTGCAGTTATCACTAGGAAAGAAAACATAGGAACCGTTAATAAAATACAAATATACAATGGCGAAACTTTCTTTCTTGTTCAACTGGGCCGCATAGTTATACAAGGAATAGTATTAAACGAAATTAAAACTAAAATTAATAATAATAATCGGAGTTTTTAAAAACTAACCCCTGCTCGAATATTTGAAAAAATCATTTCTACTGAATGATATCACTCAAATTCTATATTTTAATAACTAACTCAAAATGGAATCCTTCTTAGAGAAAATACCGGAAAAGGGAATTTAGACAAAATTTCGAATCTTACCTTTCATTTACCAGAACTTAGCCGACGATTTTTCTAACAACAATCGATATCCTAAACTGCCTGAATTGGGATCCAGAGAAAAATTTGAGCTCTCTTTAAGAAAAGAATGTGACTCATGTTTTCAGATTTAGCAGCAAGGCTGGAAAAGTCCGCGAGGATTGTCCCGTGTGCAACATCCATTTCCGTTACACCTGCTGCATAGGTACATCCGGTTACGTTACTCACGCCACACGAGTAGGGTAAAAAAATGTATTTTTAAAAGTTTAAGGGGGTAAAAAGCAATTAGGTAGGAAGAGGCGCTCATATTTTTCCTTTAATATTTATATGGGGAATTTTTCTAACGGTATTGTTTGTTTTTCTCCCACCTGACATCAACCTGACGAGACACTTTCTATGTCATTTTAGTTTTGCTTATTTTACAAAAAGGGAGATCTCATAAGATTTTATTCGAAATCAATCGAAGAAAATGTTTTAATAAAGATACCTCAAGGAAAAATAAAATTTCAGACAGAGAGAGTAAGAGATAGACAGAGACAGAGAAAGAATGACAGGGAGATAGAGATAGAGATAGAGAGTTGAAACAAACTGATTTATTTTGGACTAAAACTGGTCCAGATGTCTGATGAGAATCTTTATAAGTGTGGTATTGTTGTTAGACTTATATCCACTTTTCTTTCGACGAGAAAATGTACATGTAGGCAACGTGAAAAATGATCGCGAAATATTTTCTGAAATTTTCATAGGCACATTCAATTTCAGTAATTGCGCCTTTTTTATCTTGGGTAGCTTTCTAAACTTGTCTTTGGGCATATTCACCAATGACGAGTTAACGAGAACTGAAACCGAGAGGAGTTGTGGTCGAAATTGCTCTAGCACCTCCAGTATCTGTAACCTATTTGACCACATGCTCCAACAAAAATATTTCCCGTCCTCGCTCTAATTTTCCGGAATTAATTACCACTTCATTTTGTTGGCGTGCTACATCAGGACCAAAAGTAAATTATGATATAAAATAGAAAAAAAGGTTTTATTAGTTGGCATGTTTGGTAAAGAATTGGGCAATAAAATAGATAAACTTGCAAGACAAAATAACAAGTTCTCTTCAGAGATAGAGCGTTAGATGAAAATTTTTAAACCCCCCAAATTCCTAAACACATTTAACACATCAACACCTCAGCAGCTTTAATAAGACACTGGGAAATTTAATTTTGGAGTGACAACCACGATCATTTTTTTGAGACGAAACTAATTCCGCTGCGATAAAAGTTATTTTGATGTTACAAAAATGAGGAAAGGAAAAACATCATTTAATTAACAAAAGGAACATTTTTCAGTAGACATGCGTCAGATTTGTGTTACCAAGGGAGCTGGGAAGTATGTAATTGTCACGAAAAATTCATAACTTTTCTCGGAAAGACTTTTCCTAGAAATATGATGCACCTGTCTATCTCAGTGCTGAAGACCGAAAAAAGAAAATTTCAAATTGATTTCGTTGGGGGCGTCAAACTCAACACGATTGAAACGTATTTCTTAAAAATATCAATCAACACATCGATTTTATCTTAAAGAAAACATCATTAATAGCCTCTACTACCTCGAAACAGTAGGGAAAGAAACAAATGATTTCTCTGGGGAACTCCCGTGGAATATTTATACAACTGATGTCTCTTGACATGTCATCAGGCAAACAAAGAAGCATAGACAGGGGGCATTTTATTATTTGGCGAGGAAGAAGTCGGGATTATCGTGGTAGAGGGAAATTTACGGTAAGCAGAACACAGAAAACAGATGTTTTACTTGGTTGAACTGAGTTGATGTAGGAGTTGCAGGTACCAGTATATTCAGTTGTGTATAATTTCAACAATCGCGTTAGCGGCGGTTTTTTGACGTTAGAAAAGCATCTGTTTTGGAAGCAAACGATTATTCCGGAAGGGAAAGACTTCGACTCATATTCTTAATTCGACTCATAGTCTTAATTCGACTCATATATTCCTAAACGGATTAGCTTGGGATGGTGAAATGGAAAAATGTTTTGAACTAAGGAATTGAATTCATTCCGTAAATATAAGCTGTCATAGATGTAGTTCGATGTACCAATTTATGTATAGTAGGAAATATTGCAGCCTGAAGGCTTCGGTTCTGATTTGGTTGCAGATATCTGTCATTTCTCTCATGTTATTTACCCGCCGGTTGGACTGAACGGAAGTTTAGACATGAACAGAAGGGACTAATTTTGGAAAGAGATTCACAATCGTTTTACTTCTGATTCTGTAGCAACACAAAAAATGGATTACAAGTACGTTTATTTGATCGGAGAAGAGTTGAATTCACTCAACAACTCTTGTACCTATAATCATTGTTATATACAGGTTCGTCTGTGAACACATAAACACGCTTTTTTCATTGTGGACTTAAAATTTTTAACATTAGCATAAAACTGCGAAACCGAGATATAAGCCAAAAGATTTACAACTCAGTGATATAATGTAAATTACATCAATTTCTGAGCCAGAAATAGTACCTGCTATGCACAAAATGATACAATACTCATAGTCCCTCTCTATCTCTTTCCAGATCATTCCCACCTGAAGGTAGACCCTGCTAACGAGAGATATAGGTGTCCATTGTAAGCAGTTTGTTAGGTTACTTTGTCAATCTGAGCCTCTAACCGTTCTTTGCTGATTTGTTATTGATATTGCTACTAAGATTTGAAACTAAGAACTGATATTTTGTCATAAAAAAGAAAAGAAGGAAAATGCAACCGCAAGTAAAGCTGAATCACTTGCATGAATTCCTGCTGCATTCGATTATTTAATTTAACTTTTAGACAGAAGTTGAAGTTATAAATTCAACCAAATGTAACATTGGAGATCAATTCTGTAAATTTATTTATTTAAAGGAGAAAATAATTTCTAATAAATTAAGTACCATGAGAAATCGAACCTCAGACCTTCGGATCCACTCTCTACAACTGAGACACGGAGACTCTATGATGAGGTAGGCTGTTACTCTTTTTACACTTAGTTTTCAGAATCTTATTGAAATCAACGTCAATATCAAGAAGGCTCGAATATAAGTCATTCAAAACCAGCGACACGCGAAGTGCTACGCTGTGAATTGTGGGTGCGGTAGAATTCAGGAGTCCAGTTGAGTTCTGGGAAGTGATCTTAGAGGTGCGCATGGACATGACTGCTGAGACATGGCTTCCACTTATCACAGATCCCACAGGTGCTTTTGCGTTTGGGGGAGAGCCTTGCAAGAAGAGATACTACCACAGTGAAGCTTCCTTCGTTAAGTTTAAATTATCAGGGCATTCCTCTCAGGACATATTCAATTTTTTGAACAATTTCCTAAAACTAAACTAGTGAGCAGCACTCTGCGAACAGTAGTTGTAAAAATTCTTCATTTTCTGACGCGTTTCGTCTAACTGTTGCAGACTTCTTCAGGGAGTTTTACAAGTTAACACTAAACGCCTATATTTATAAGCCAGAGTTAGTGGCTATGAGGGGGCCAATGATCATAAAGGCTTCGCCGAACATACGAACAGGAACTGGCGAAGTCATTTTTTTTGGCAAGGTGAGAAAATATTTGGGAGCCACAGCTTTTGCTAAAAATCGTGGCCTCGAAATATTTTTCTCGGTCATGATATAAAAGGGTTATACACATCTAGTATTGAAAAGATTGGAGGAGATTGCTGAGCAAAGAAGACCTGTATTCTGCTTCTATTCAGCGGTTGTGGTAAAGAGAACGAAAATTCGGCAACTTTCCACTGGTCAGCTGGCGTGAGCCATTGCTTGGACTAAACAAAACGTTAAAATGACATGAGAGAAATTGAAGAAACAAAACTGAACATGAAAAAAAATCAGTCATAGTGTATTTAGTTTAATGACAAAACTTACCCTCCCAGTCATTTAATCAATTGATTGGGTCACTGAAGGATCCATCGAATGATCAATCGATCTATCATTAATGAAGAGTACCAAATTTGGAGCCAGTTGGCCCAAGTCGTGCGGTAAATCTATCAATCAGGTAGATTCTCTTAGCAAGAAACTAATTCATCGTTCAATCTATCTAGTTGACAGCTCCCCGAACAATTCGTGAGCAACCCGTCAACTTAAAACTTGTGTTCTTGAGTGGAAAATGAAGAATTGATTAAATTAAGAAGTTATTTTCTTTATGAGGAAGTTGACTCATAAGGAAGTGAATGATTAAGTGACTGATTGACTTATGTACTGAATGATTGCCAACTGACTGACTTACAGATTGACTGACACACCCACTGACTGACTCAATGAACACTGTTTTACTGTCTGAATGCAAAAGGCCTGAATGGTTAATTGCTGAAGGATCTAATGAAACCCTGAGTTACTTCTTGACTCAAGGTATTCCCTACTAACTGACCGATTTATTGAAACTAGACTGATGTATGAAAAAAAATATCAGACTTACTACATTCACATACAACCTATAAACGTCTCCTCCGAGTATCACTGACATCGGTAATAGATGTTTTATTAAACCTCGGGCTGTTTTGCTGACTTCACAGTGAGTAGAATGTTTATCAACAGGTGCACCATGCGATAAGGATAACAGAATCATCATAGCTACGACTGCATGTCGTGTTACAGATCCTAAAACTAAGAACGAATGCATATCAATATTATTTATCATTCGGCTCAGTCGGTTACCGAATCAGAAAAAAATTAGTGTACTCTCACGGAAAATTGACTTAAAGTCGAAATAACACACGAGAAGTTGTAAATCGCAGTTTGAAGAGTTGTAAAATAATTTGCTAGTTCTCACGCCGCGCCTCTTTGACGATGAAAATCTCACCTGTCATCTCTCTTTTTCTGATTCTAACTTGAGAAGGCTTGCCTCTATCTTGCGTTTAGTCCAAACTAGGTGACTCTTTCTTCTGGAGTCTCTTAGATTATCGTGAACGGCTTTTATACAGTGTCTTTATGGTCATTTTTTAAATGTGGCACCAATTACATAAGTGTGTTCCTGTAAATGTGGTTCATGTGCTGAAATATCCCCATAGACTAATCAGATATAGCAAGTAAAGTAGCGATCTCAGTAAGAGCTATCCAAGGCATTTCGCATCGGAACAAAGTTTTCCCTCAAACTTTGCCCAATAATCTATCTTTGGTAGCAAGTAAATAAAACCACATTGGTTTTGAAATGCGTTTTTGGTCTGGTCTGGACTTGAGCAATATCAACCAAGAAAGAAAGAGAACTTTTGACCAATTTCAAAAAGCTGTCTAACGAGTGTTTTTAAATAAATTATGACGAACCTCTGAATGAGCGAATATCAAAATTGAAATGCTTTTTGTAAACCTTACATATCACACAGTTTAAGAATACAAAAGATCTTTTGCTGCATGCGGTGTGATACGAGGACTGGGCTTTTTAACTTTTGAAATTTTCGATGTCGCAAGCGGTCAAAAAAGAGCCTTTTGCAGCTTTGACTATTGAGAGCTCTACAAATTTTATTTTAACGTATTTCCGGAAACTAATGTGGTTCTATTTACTTGCCGCCAAAGATAGATTTTTGGGCAAAGTTTGAGGGAAAACCTTGTTCCGATGCGAAATGCCTGGACCGCTCTTACAGACATCGCCACTTAATCTTCACTCCAACAAGTTTTACCAACAACAACACTGGTAAAAATTCAAAAGCTATGATTTGATAAAATCGCATCAACTGAACACTAAGCTCAGTGGAGCTAAAAGACTAAAACGTCGCTTTGTGTCGTTTTTTTGGAAAAAAAGAGGAACTTACAATTCCATAAGTCTTAGTTAAACTTAATTTTCGAAGCGTAAACTTAACAAACGCTTTGCGTCATGTTTCAGTGCTAGGGGTTTTCTGAATCGGTTCCGTTGTAGGCATTAAATTATTAACTAGTTATAGTTCTCACTAGAGCTGCCCCCGCCCTACAGTACCATTTTCTTTTGTTTTTTTTTTAGTTGGGCTTGTTGTTTACAGTTGTGTAATTTTTCTGTTATGTTGTTACGGAATTGTGGCTCAATACTTTGGTTTTAGTAATTTTGGATCTCAAAATACTACAAGTGTACAAAATGTAGTTTTGCGAAGTGCTTGGGATGTTTTTTTTTGCTGTAATTTACATTTACAACCAGTAATTTCCTTTCTTTAACTACTGTTAACTTTCAGTTGTACTGCGAGTCCTTCGCACCCAATAACAGACTTGCCTCTGACAATTCCAGAAATTGCCGAGTCTTTCGGCTTTGTGCAATAAGCTTGATTTGCGGCTGACAAATCGGAGTTAACCGAGTCTTTCGGTCAAAATGCTAAACTTACACCGTCTCCTGAGCATCGGTGAAATTATTTCTGTATTAACTTCTGTATAACACAAATGAGTCAAGACAGCTTTTAAGCACAAAACAGCACTCTCCGCGCCTTTCACACTTTGATGGTCGCGTGGACTCCGACCGAAGAAACTCTAAAACTCTGAGAATAATCCGACATCAAAGCAAACGAGTTAGAAGCTCAACTTTTTCATGTATTTGATATCTGGTTATACTTTAATTATGCTGCAAGTTCTTTGCTTTAATGGTTAAGAATATATGAAAGTCATATATTTGCTTTAAGTTCTCACGTTAGCTGACTGAGCTGTGGACCCTCCGCCGCCTTCGATTGAGACTTCACACAACCGTTTCTCTTTTGATGGATTCTGATCACCTTTTAAACTCAAAACTACCTTTAATTGTTAGAAAGATGCTATACACAATTACCGTTGGACTTGGAAACGCTTCCCGACGCGGATGCTTAACTCGAAATCTCGACAAGGACAAAGCTTGTGTCAAAGACGCCGATCCCAAAAGTCCTCGCGCGCGTGTCTTTTTGCTGGCCGCCCATGACCATTTGCGGGAAAAACGTTGATACCTTGCGGCCGTGCAAGCGATCAAATCGAGATTTTTTCTGGTTATGATCTACCGAAAATACCTACATTCTCTCTTCGCAAGTCTTGCTCTATATTACGCGGGGAGTCCTAAGGTGCCTCCTCGGGTTTTTGGCCCTCTGGGGCCAAAAAACCCTGCGGGGGCAATCAGACGCTTGCCAATTACGGGAACAAGAGGTGTTACATTTTCGATTATAATTGTCCGGGTAACAGATCTGCTTTGATTTTACAATTCCCAAAGAAGAAAAGATTTTAAAAGAAAATAGCTGTTTTGGTACACTTTTGTACCTTTAGATTTAAATCTAACGGACAAAATTTCATTCAGGAAGATGTGAACTTGTGTTATCCGTACAAAGACTTGTTTTTATAATCGGATGAGGAAATTGAAAGGTAAGTTTTTCCTGTAGAAATTGTAACAACATAAAAATTCAGGGAAATTTGGCAAATAAGAACAGCAACGATAGAAAAATTCATCAATTATGAAGTACAGAACTTCGTCGCAATGAAATTGATCGATCGAGACACCAATTGGAGATGTTTTCCAAGAAAGGCCGTTTTGCTTCTGTATGTCAAATCGATAAGTTTATTTCCAGGAGAAGGTAACAATATCAGTGACATGTTTGGAAACCGATCCCTGGCATGACAGCACAGGAACATAATCTCATGTGAAAAGTTAGTATTTGCTTGTTGTTTCACACCCCTATATTTACATTATAAGTTTGTGCGATAAGCAGTCTCTCTGTTTTTACGTCACTGAAAAAAATAAAAGGAACATAATCTCATATGAAAGTTAGTATTTGCTTGTTGTTTCACACCCCTATATTTTCACAGTGCGCTTAACTGGGGACGTTGAGTTTCGGTCACCTTAAGAATCACAGAGGGACAGCTTTTTCAGATGGTGTTTAATGTTTCCATATTCACACTTGACCAGTACGTAACATATAACTCTTCAGCAAGGGTAGCACACATTTCACACTCAACGTTCATGTATTCCTATCGATCGTCTCCTATGTTTTCACTTCCATGAATGAAGAGTTTCAATGAACCCGCTCGTTTTCAGAACCTCTTGGTTCATCCAAACAGCAACTATTAGATATATTTTGTAACATTTTGCTAATGACACTAAAGTATGTTCATCAAGTATTATTCGCGTTAACTGTAGAAGCATTTTAGGCGTGCTTGTAGGAATGATGAATCCTTAGGGGCTGTTAAGCTATTTAAGATTTTGTAAGTTACACAAGAGCCACTCGAAGGCATCTCTTTCAACTTTGCTATTGGGTTTATTCGCCGCTGAATTTTCTCTATGATGATGTAACGCTCGCTGTATCCTGCATCAATAAACGAGATACCCGCTCCTGATGCTGTGTTTGTGTTAATTGATAATAAGATTAGTTCCTAAATACTTTATAACCGTTTCAGGGTAATAAGAGTATAAAAAAATTTACTTATGGCACAGTAACTGATCATGTGGCTCAACAAAGATGAGGCAAGATTTAATACCGGCGACTGGTTGGGGTTAAGTTGTTTTCACTGTGTAGCATGAAAATGAAACAAAGTGTAGTGTCTTGACTTGTGAAAATCAAGTATTATTCTGTTTGTCATTGCTCTGATGAAAAGGTTTAGATTCCTCCTCAGGTAACGTTGAGATCTTTATGTTAAAAATTCAGAGTGATCCTCGAAATTCGCGCCATGATCCAGCATTGACGTAAAGTATTGCTATGATTAATAATTACAACACTCTTCACCGGTTTCAGAACAGATGCGCATTCCATCTATCGAGACACAGGAAACAGCTTCTTCGCCGTTGTGATCACTAACTTTATCGTACATAAACGCTTCCCAGCACAAAAAATCGCCGATCAGACCTGACCAGTGTGTTAATTCTCTCTCTCTCTCCTACTATCGCTCAGCAGCAAATGTGATTGCCTTGGAGAACTGTTGAAATTGGACCTTCTCAAACATCAAATTAGAATTAATCACCGTCTTTTTTTCTTATCTTTTGTCGATCAATGCCACTGCCATCAGCAAATGTTTTCCGCATTAAACCAGCCTGTTATGAAGCCCCTCAGACTATTATACTTTTTCTCGGGGGTTGACAATTTTTTCGCGATCTGTAATATATTGGCAAGAACTAAAATTCTTAGATAGTGCCTGATAGATGTTGTGAGTGAGTAACTATTTCGGGGACAAGGACGAGTTTTCGGTGACATAAGTAAAAACCAGACTCCAGCCTCCATAGAGCACACTTTTTCCTCTTTTTTTGGGTTAGGCTAGTGTTGAACAGTATTTAATATTTGCGAACTGACGAAAAAGGCATCAAAAGCGGCGGTACAGTGTCATCTAGAGTTGTGAACAATCTATAAGATAGACATCGAGAACTTCAGTTTATTGACATTTTAAAATACCACAAACTTTGGTGACTTCAGAAATTCGTGTTCTGAAAACTTCACTCTAACCACTGGTGTCGCAGTTGTTGTAACTGTGGATGAGAAAGAGTCCCAGGAACAGACACAAGGCTCCCTTGTTACCGATACCAGTTCAAGATGCCTTTGATCGTCTGGCCTGCGATATCATCGGGCCGTTTCCGCCCTCAAAGTTAGGAAACAGATATGTTGTGGTTTTCTCTGAATATTTGACGAAATGGGTGGAAGCATTCTCTGTTTCTTCCATTGAGGCTTCTGTCATAGCCCACTTACTGGTAGATGAGATTTCTGCTGGTCATGGTGCTCCAAGGACTCTCTTGTCCGATCGTGGAAGCAACTCCCTGTAATCCATTGTAACGGAAGTGTGTCGCTTACTTAACGCTAAAAAGGTCCATACTACGGCCTACCACCCTCAGACGGATGGGCTTGTTGAACGTTTCAACAACACCCTCGCAGAAGCTATATCACCTGGATTGGGACATTTATATTGCTGCAATTTTATTCGCCTATCGCACGTCTCCTTGCGTCTCCACAGGCGATACCCCTTTCTATTTGTTGTATGGTCGCCAACCGCGTTTGGCACCTGATGTGAGTTTATTGCCACCTTCTCAACTCTCTTCATCGGTTGAAGAACATCGTGCACGCATCGTAAGTCAATTAGAGACAGCTCAGTCAATGACGCGATCAAACACCGCTAGAACCCAACAATTGATGAAACTTCAGTATGACAAGAACTCTGCTGACCCCCAATTTGAGATAGGACAACGAGTCTGGATCTACACTCCACGAGCGAAGCGTCGTTTAAGCAAGAAACTCCTATCTAAATGGAATGGACCATTTCGCATCTGCAGAAAGTTTTCACCGGTACACCATCAAGTTCGAACATGTGACAATCGCCTAGTGGCTACCACCGTCCATGCCAACCGTTTGAAGCATTTTTATAATCCCGCGGACCGCCCGATTTTACCTCCTGCAGAAGATAATCTTGATGATTTACCCTTTGACACCTCAGTGCTGCTCGCAGACAGTCGTGAGTCAGAGGACCCTAAAACTACTAACGACGCTAATGCTGTACCTGACAAAGATGTAGGTACGTCTGTTGATTCAACTCCTGTTGATTCTCCAGATTTGCTCAACGAACCGGATGTTCACCGTACTGAAAAGATTCTCAAGTCACGAAGACGAAATGGCAAGATACAATACCTGGTTAAATGGTCCAACTAACCTTCATCTGAAAACACGTGGGAACCCGAAGGAAATATTTTGGATTTACGACTTCTGGAAGAGTTCGACAAAAAGTCTAAGTAAAACATTACTAATATTACCACTTACTTTATTTATCTTATCGACTGTAGCTGTACATGCACAGGCAGGTCGAAACTCCTTTTCCACTGACTATAATCTTAATGGTAAGCGGGTGACCTATTATCCTGAGTCACTAATGATTTCTCATAATCCACTCTCAGTTGTGTTCTATAAAAATACCAAATTGTTTGACCTTTTCGTTTATTTGCGAGCACCGGATATGGGCACTGATTTCACCATTAATAATACTTGAAACAAGGATGCTTCAGAATTTTTGAACCAATTGTTAGAATAGATCCCTGCATATCAAAAAGCTATGCAACGACTTTTGTCCATGCATAGCTATACTTCATTGATCGAATGCGACTCTTATTTGCGCAGATACTACCAATATTCCACCGGGTTTAGTTCGACAATGACTTGACTTGGCTCTAAAACACTGAGACAGCATAAGCGCGACAGAACGCCAATAGTTTTTAGAAACGGAGCAAGATCGCAAACGAGGAGCAAGGCGAAGACGTTCGACGCTTTGAGTTTGTTCTGCCGGAGTCTTAGGGATTCCGCAGTTTTTCTTTACCAAAATACTCGGAAAAACTTGTGAAAAGAATAACGTATTTGGCCTAGCCCAGAGGTCTTGAGGTCACTAACTTGAGGTCATTAAGCTCAAATCTACCATTACTTCACGCAACAAAGTGGCATAGGCTGAGTCACATGATTCCGTGATTTTTACTTTCTGAAACGCCAAACTTTGGAGTATCAAGGTTTTGAACGAGTCAAATCTGGTGCGGAAAAATGCCAACTTCTAATTCCTGTTGTTCAGGTTAATAAGATCATTTTAAAGACCCGGAAGAAGCGCTAAAATTTCCTTTAAAACATGTGTAGCAACATTTTCACCTCGCTAGATTTTTACATTTTCAACTTACAAACTTAAAACTTACTAAAGAGTCTTGTTCATCTTACCGTGTACGTCAACGTTCTGGATGTTAGACAGACCAAACATTGTGATGATGCAACCAGAAATTGATGGACCTTGCCAATGGCGGTGGAGTGCAGAGAATCTCGAACATAGTGCCGATCCCGAAGACGAATGGCGCGCACAGACGTATTTTCCAGCTTGACCAAGAGAAACACAAGAACGGAGAAAGCGAAAAAGTTTGTAGGATGACCTGTATATATGTCAATTCTCAGCAGTTTTTTTATTTTTCTTTTAATAAGAAACCAAATGAAAACCGATGATTAGAAGTTTTATCTACAAAACACCAAGTTATGTTAGGATTTCTGGTTTCCAGGTATCTGCTCATACTCATATCAATTTGAGCCCATCAGAGCTTCTGATGGCGGACGAATTAAACATTTCATAAAAATAAATAGACAAACAAGTAAACAACTAATTTATAATCATTACTATGATTTAATCAGGACTTATTTGCTTCCCTGCTGTGCGCCTTATCCTTCTCTATTTCTCAGTTTGTAAGTTTTCGTTATCTCAGCTTTGACAATTGTTTATTTGACGTAAATCGTTCAAGTTATTGGTTAGTTAGCGTTCCAGTTCAGGAAAAGACCCTGTGTAATCAAGATCGTTTTTTTTTCGTAAAAAACATAACTCTGTGTTAGCGTGTAGAGTGGTATGTTGCTTGCACCAATGAGATTGCCGCATTTGGGTATGTATCTCGCACCAATGAGATTGCTGCATAAGTGTATGCATCGCACACCAATCATATCACAGCCTTGGGATAACTTGGAACAATCACAGCGTTTTGGTATTGTTTTCTTGGAAATGATGTCATGCGATCAGGGGGCCGTGCACAAAGAAAGACGTTATCCAGAAATGTTATGTTCATTTGATCGCCATATATCTTTGGTTTGGGTCTATTTGGGATACAACGAAGTTTCAGTTGGTTTTCGTTGTAAAATTACGTGGAATTATATTTTTCATGCAACTAGCTGTAGACAAATAATTTTGCTTTCTCTCTGTTAAAGGAACGGCACTAAGCTTAATCTTTTTCGCAACCGTTATTGGTCTCATCACGCAACGCGCTCTCTCTCCAACAGGGAATAGATGGCGTTGTGTGACGAGACCAAACAACCGCTGCAAAGGAGACAACAGTAAGTGTGGCACCGATGCATTCTATTTTTTGCTTAGAAGCATTTACACAGCAGAGATAATAGATAACAAAATACCTGTGTGAGTTCAGAAAATTGAGTTTTTTTGCTTTCTCATAAGGTGAAGTGAAGTGATAGCTTCGTCCGTTTGAAAAAAAATGCTCTTTTTCTGTTATAAAAATGAAACCGTTAGGTACACATAGAGCCCCATCTTAACCTGCCCAGCCGAAAAAATGATTCTTACATGCTACGCATGCCTATGTTTTGAATACAAGACAAGTTAGACCGTAATCCTCGATAAAGTAATCAAGACCCGGGAACGTTGGTAGGCAAAATAACTTGTTTTGTGATAATGTCACCTCGTAGTTGTGATTTAAAGCGAAATTTATTGCTTGTTTTACCTTTCTTTTGGTTCTTTTAATTGTCACGTGCTCGTTTCCAAGTTTGACATTATTCTTTACGCTATAATCACACAATACATAGGTAATTTCTTCACGTTATGATTTTAGTTGACCGCTTCGATCTAATAATGCCCCAAGGAATAGGAAAAGAAATAAAGAAAAGATCCTATACTGGATTGGTGTTTATCACATGCGCGTGTATCAACCCGGAAATCGAGTTTCAATTCTAGCCTCACGGATTTCCTTTAGCTTAGAAAGTTTTCAAATGATAGCGCTATGTTTTCATGCTTTCTACTCGATTCTTTCGAACTTCAGGAAATGGTTTGTCTCACAGAACATAGAGCCAATTTCTCTTCGCTCAACATCTAAAGGCGTCCTCAATGCTTGGGTTGTAATGAACATGCTTGCAATATGATAATTTCTTCCTAATGCTGTAAACTGAAGAATCAGTCTCTGAAATCGATATTCATCACATATTGCAAGAAGCGTCCAAACTGGGAACATGTAATTGAACGGGGTCCTGGCAATTAAACGGGGTCCTGACCTTATAAGCACGCAGGTAAGCACATGGTTAGCGTAAATAATTGTTGTTTACAGTTTTCGAATTCAAGAGCAGTTTTTGAGAGTCCGTTTCTGTAACCTTCCTGGATATTTCCTGTTGAATTCATCGAGGTATAATCTCGGAATTTCAAAAGCGATTATGAACGATAAATTTGTATCGGCACCATTATTTAGGGAAGTCTTGTCGACACATAAACAGTTTACAGTTCATGAACCATTTCGGTAATCTGCTTGGATATCTCTTTTAAATTTTATCAGTAATTAAGCACGGTTTATCCGTACATGTAGCACAAGTGAAGCACGTTTTGAACTTTCATACGATTTTAGGAAACTATACTCAGTTGACTCTCGATAAATTGGCCTGACATAACTTGTTGATTATTTCATTATCATGTTGCCCCAAAATCCCAGCTTATGACTCTGGCAGTACTATACTTGATATATTTGATACACAAGCACCCTTCAAGGAGGAAGGTTGGTATAAAATTTCTTTTACGACCGTATATTGCACCCGGTTTACATATATAGATAATTGCTTGACCCTTTAACTCCCAAGATCTCATTATTAATTTTCTTTACTGTTTGCTATACAGTTCTTGCAATGTTACTTTGGAGAATTTCGTATTGGATTAACTGTAATCCCCTAAAAAATATTTTTATTCATTTTCATCACTTGTCTGCTTGATATTGTATTGATATTGTAAGGAGAAATTCTCTCTTGGTCAGTCATGGGAGTTAAAGGGTTAAAAAATACCAATCATAGCTGAATTCAGAAGCATACACTTGTAGGTAATATGCTTTTGCTTTATTTTATTGTAAGGAGTTTCTTTTTATGTAACATGAATCCATTTCTTTAATTTCCTCCTTAACCTGCCTGCAAATAATTAAATTTTATGTTTTAATTCAAGATAGTTCATATAATACTGTTTAATAATACTTCGTCAATACTGGTTCATATAATATGCTTCTAAATTTTTAATTTTATTGCCCTGGTTTTTTTCACAAAGCCTCTTTTATATCTCTATGCGCCAGCTAATGATTAAATCTCAGTGAATACATAGGCCATATTTTAGAAGTTTTTTTTAAATTTCATCTTTAAGCTTTTGAAATTTACTATTTTAAAATTCATTAATGGAATTCCTTTTTCATCCTTGCACGAATAACGTACACTAGTCACGGTAACGACTTCCTTTCATTAAACTTCGATCTCGGACAAACATATGGGTACGGGCATGTCAGTATCAAAGAAGAAAAAAATTTCAATTTTTCACACAAAAGGTGACGGCAATCCTATAGTTCCAAGGCAAGGGAGGTAAAGAAAAATGAACTCAGCACAATTCTGCTGTTGAAGCGAATACTTCTTCCGAGGTTAAAATCCTCTCGCCTCTTGTTCCAAAGATTTAATGTCGTCATCATCACTCGGGGAATCGTACTCTAATATTCCATCTTCTTCTTCATCTCCTTTCCTGCTGTTTTCTTGCTGCTCCTCGAAGTCAGAGCGTCTGAGGCTAACCGGTTCGACCGGCTGAATTTCTCTCTGATAGAGGTACGACGGGGAAGTTTTAGCTCTTGCCATCGTTGTTTCCTGTCTGACGGAGCGCTGACGTACTGCTACAACGACTGTTAACGCCTAGTGCCTTATCTTTGGTATGCTCTGTGGTGCCATCGGCATAGGTGATAACCGTTGAATTGCTGGTATGACCGACAGGATAAAGGCACGTTCGGGTACAGGATACCAAGAATTTGGATCTGTACAATGGTACGCCGCTCAATGGGTTGTCCTCATTAAGTCTTCTCTAGCTGCATTTCCAAAGTTTCTTGGGCAATATAACACGGTGAAAAGTTCATCTCTATGCACAACCGAGTGTCATGCAAAGGCAACAGGATAAGAACATAATATCGGTATATTCTGAGACTTCCTGGAGGTTTCTCAAGGCCGTTAGGCATTTCAGTTGACGCAGTAGTCTTGATGCCACGTTACCCTGTGAGCCATTGAGAAATTATGGTAAATTGGCAACTCGCTTCTGATATAATCTTCATTCCCGCGCAATAACTGAAGAGTGTCGCTGAGCAGCCCAACCGCCTCTTGAATGCTAGAGAGTCTGTGCACTTGGTGCTTTTCATGGACCAAGAGGATCAATTTCTTCATGAATTCTCGTGAACGGACATCCTGGTTCTTGGTTCGTTTAAGTGACTATTTCCCGAATCCCGCTCCTCAAAATCGCCGATTCCCGTGTCCAGTTCAAAATAGGAATCTGGCTCCCTTCTTACTTTAAATTGCGGCCTTTAAATAGGTCCAATCCTGGATCACGAAAAACCTATAAAGAGAGCCTTTTCAATGTTTAAATTTTCATGGGAAATGCTTTCCTTTGAAATTGGACATACAGAAGTTGTCAAAGCTGCTAGAAATAAGCTGTTTGCAAGTAATGAAAATCAAATTGACAATCATACCTTAATGTTTGACATGCTTCACCTATACAGGTCAGATATATATACCTACCGTTGTAGAGGTGTGACTATTGTTCTCTGTTGATCTTTGTAGCCAAAAGAGCTATCAAAGGCATTAAACGTTTTATGTACACAAGGCACCCTTCAAGGTGGAAGAGTAAGAGACCAGACAATGATTTTTACAAGGCACTTGCACGTACCCTAATCATTTATTCAAGCAATACTCTACATATATAAAACTGATTCCATGATGTCTTTCGCATTTGTTCGCAACAATAGTTAAGATTGTTAGGAAAGAAAACAAACAAATAAACAAAAGACAGTGAAATGAGGGAAACTTTAAATTTTAACATATGATAGAAAAAACGATTACGGAATACATGTACTTAGGAAGGGAAGCTTGAATTGTGCTAATTAATTTCCTCTATAGCACTTCATAATTTTTGATCAAATAAAATTGAATCAGTTGTAGGGTTTAATATGTCAAATTACCAGTGTGGACTTGATTCTTCTAAGATGTCAGCTGGTAAAAGATAGATTCTAAAAATAGATGTCCATAAGAAAAAGTACACATCATCAAAAAAAAAAAATCACACTGAAACTGGGTGAGATTAAATTTATTCCTGTCATGTTTCATTGTGGGTTGTTTACATGGAGAGGTCATTGTTATAATAGCTTCACAGATGTTTTGGTTGCCGTCGCAATTAACATTCATAACAAAGATTCATTTAATATAAAATGTTTCAAGAACTTTCTTAATTTTTCTTCAATACTATTTACTGTTTATCAGGAGCACATTTAAAAGAAGCGAATATAAAAAAATTAAACTTTTGATTCAGGTAATTATTTGACAATGTGAGTAACATTTTATTTTTTCAAACGTAACAGGATGAGCAAGGTGAAGATAGCCTCAAAAAGGAGTGAACTTGACTGTAACAATAAGGTGACTAATTTGGAAACTTGAGCACCAGGTAAATATACCTTGGCTTGCAATTTGGATTACAGTTTGCTGAGGTAATTGGAATGTCACTAACCATGCAAGAACCTTCCACATGACTTGTACAGTCATATATTATGAGATAACTTTAAAAGAGGCATTTGTGTTGGTAGAACTATTGTAAATACAGAACCACCAAGTGACAAAATTGGTGATTTCCTGTGAACACGAATGTTTGGAAGAAGTAATGGTGGTAATTGACCCTATTTTTACATAGGGTTTGATGATTATAATGTGTGTCTTTCAGCTTTCAAACTTTCAACTTTGTATTACTTGTAACTGTTTATCATATCTATTTCTCTGTACCTCAAAAGTTGAAGCAGGTGAGTCTATAACCTGACTTCCTTTGTTTGGAATTGTGAGATTATATAATTTTGCTGTGTAAGTAACCACAGTGTAAAATGTTATAATTATTTTTTAAATTGCATTAAATATTCTTACTTAAGCTTTCTCATACCCGAACTAAACATTGACATAAGGAGTTGGTCACAAGATATATAAGAGTTTCTAAGGGTGGGAATCTGGAAAAGCAAGGATCTTCCTTTAAGTAGGACTGAAATTAGTGGGAACCCTCATATTCTAATTCATGCCTTCAGTTTGACCTGCCTCCTCCCTCTTAATGTTTAAGATGAAGAGAACATTTTTTGTATTTTGACGCATGAAAGTTATATTAATTGATGTCCACATAATGCACAAAGCAATAATATAAATGTCTTAGCTTTATAGGTTGAAAAATTAAAATAAGAGAGTTGTGCAGACCATATCTTACTTTTTATCCTCCTCTGGATATTTCTTTTGCGTATTATCAGTACAAACCTGGTCTAATTTGTACATGAATGTGGTTGTTCCAAGTAGGCTTTAGTGGTAAAATTTCTTGAATTGTCGTGGTATGAATGTTTGACTCAATTTTACCACACTAACCTGAACTGAATGAATAGAAACTTGAAATTCATTTTTTCTCCTTTTGAGGTGTGCATCAAACTTTTGAAGTCATGGCAGACTTGAACAACAGATTTATAGGAAATCTGCAAGCGCATGTGTTTTCAACATATAAAACCGGGATTGTGACAATGAATGCTTTGAATGACTTTACTAGGTGCTGTACAGGTACAGGTACAGGTACAGGTACAGGTACAGGTACAGGTACAGGTACAGGCAGGTGTTGTAAAAAAGTTTGTTTAGCTTTATATTTAGTTCACATTTCTTTTTCTCAGAATCTTGTTTATCTGGCATTTTTCCACCAAATGTTGTATTTTTTTTTATATTCTTAGATCTCCTTGTATCAGTTAACCCCTTAACCCCTAGGAGTGACTGGCGTCTAATTTCTCACCCTTGAATCTCACATTAAAGTCATGAGAATGAAGAAAGTGATCACCAACTAAAGAAGCTTGTGATTGTTGAACAAATTCTTCTTGTGGGCACCTTTGGAAATGTACAGAGAACAGCAAAGAGAAAATGCATAATGAAGATAAGGTGTAAAGGGTTAACACCCATGTAATTAAAATAATTACATGAAATCTAGCAGATGTACGGCACATTTTCTTTTCTTCAGATCCTGCTAACATTTTATTATGTGTAGGGATTGGTATTGACTATAAAATTATAGTCAAATTAAAGTTCTGTGCATAGCCTATGCACCAAATTTATGTATTAAGATATTGCATCCTTCTTGAAACCAATTTTATCACAATAAGAATGAGTTACCAAGCACAAGTATGGCTTTCATGATGATAGTTTCCAGGTTTGAAAAAAGTCACTGCCTTATAAAATCCTCAGTTCCTTTGCTCTGACAGCCCAACCTCATCAAAAAACATTGGCAACAGGAGCAATTAGCAAATTAATGATACAGACAAGAGAGCCTATTCCCACATGCACTCTACTCAATCCTGTTAGCATATTATGGACATGGCATTTCAAACATAGTGTATAGGCCACAAATTTTCAGTTTTCCTGACTAATTACTTTTTAATGATGTTTACGAGTTGTGGAAAATAGTTGGGTTGAAATATAATGCAAGGACTTCCCAGTAGATAGTCGAATGAAAACTATTACATATCAATAAAATTTATTGTTGCGTTTCATGTTAACATGTTGCAACAACTCCACCTTCCAATAAATTCAATAATTTGCAAACATGAAAAAATACTATCTATAACTTTTCAACGTGTGTTTCCAGCTAGAGGACAATTGTGAAACAAGAATAGCCAAAAGAGAAAAAGTTTAAAATAATTACAGGTTCAAACACGAGTTGAAAATTACTTTTCTTTTTAATTTTCTACGCTAAACAGAGGAGGTGAAACGTTAGCGAAAAACGGTGGGGAAAGCAGTCATACCCTGCAACTTCAAGAGAAGATATGGGAGACGTTTATACGATTCTGGTGTAGTGTTTTCCGACCAACTGTTCTCACGTGTGTACTCTCCAATCTACCGGTGATGTCTCAATGCGTAGTAGTTTACCGTCGTCTCTTTCAAATTTTAGCTCTTTTCCCAAACCGAAATTACGAGTCTCGTTCAACAGAATATAATTTCAATTGCTGCTGGCATCATACACTTTTTCTGAAGAGGAAGTCATTCCTTATCTTCAAAATTTGCTCAAGACACCAGGAAGATTTTATGGAGGTCTCAGCCGCTTGAAGATACCGCTGACTAGCATGCGCGTTGATTGCTTTGCAAGTTGTGAGGACATCGTCCCCAGGTTCTAGACCTCGTCAATTCTTCCCCCCCCCCCCCCCGGATTGGTTCCTAAATCCCCTCGAAGAAACTCCTCTACAGCCAGTGCTGAATAGTTTTATTACAGTTTCTATTATAATGAAGAGCTGAAAAATAAATTAATGAGAGCTCCAATTTTAGGCTTGGCTAAATCTATTAATTTATTTGTATTCTTCCCCAGCTCGCTAGATAGCTCAGTTTGAAGCCTCATGGAGATCTTCGCCATAGACGTCGACATATATCGAAACGCAAAGATCGATAGTAATGTTACACTACTTATAGGACTTTTACCTTCCAAAAGACAAATCAACAAACAATACAGCAATCTTGGAAGTCCTATACTACTGTGATTTTTATTGAGTTATGCGACAATCGTCATAATAGCCTGTAATTCGATCCTGCTTTTTTTTATTCAATTTTAAGGACGCAAGATCTTTGCTACTTTCACAAAGTCTACTTGCATTACGACAATGTCAGTGTAAAAATCCTTCAGCATAGTGGATGCTTTCACAGCAACGCCATAAAGTATTATAGCCGAGGGTGCTGCCATTGTTGGGGTCTGGACAAGAATCGTAACACCACCAACTGAACTGAGGGTTGAGTTATTGACAGCGGTGGTGCTGGGGCAAAGACCTAATGTTTGGGGCTGGCCAGGCTTTACAAAAGAAGGAAACAGTTTTGGTTTACCTTAAACTCAATGCAACTGCATATTTTTAGCACTCAAAGAATGAGTCGTACAAATAGCATGCTCTAGGAACTTAAAACCAGGAATTTGAGCAAACATTTTGCGTGACAAGTCTTTATCTTCACAGAGTGGAAAGGCCCGTTATCTGCAAGTAATTCCTTAATAAGTAATTTCAACCAAGATTTTAATTATCATACCTTTAATGCATTCAGAATTGCGTGAACAAAAATTATGGTATTTTCAACTTTCCACCTAATTTCCTGAAGCTGAAGCGTTACATCTCTCGCAACTAAAAAAGCGCTGAGTTTCCCTTCTAACGTTCTTATGAAAGGCAGAAACACTTTCAAAAACGATAGTTCACTTCTTAAGAGCTTTGAGGCTGCTAAGGAAAAACACTCAAATTAGAATTGTTGAACAGAGATCAAGCTCCGGAAGGGAAGAGCCTCTTGCTGTGAAATTTTTTCCAATTTCTCTTGGCAGTAGTAACTGACGATCAGCCGTCTCCGGGGTTTGCCTTCCCTTAATGTGTCGTGAAGAGCTTAGAATGATAAAAATGCCACCATCCACCACTTCATATCTGTGTCTCACCATTGTTTCATTCTCGGTTTTTTTATTCCTCGTCTCCAATGTTATTATTTTTCCCTCGCCATGTAAGCAGAGAGACGAAATATTTCAAATGAAAAACGCGGAGAAAAAAGGCGATCTCAATTTAATGATGCAAAACCAGAATTTGGTTGGTGGCGATTCTCGAGCGAAAGGGTACATGCTTTATACAAATAACAAACAGGTAATTGAAACTGAGTATCGTTCCATTGGCAAAGAAGTAAATGAGTATGATATGTCTCTCACCATAGTTTTCTTCGTAGCATGTAATTGTTGGATAGTTGTAACTGTTGACCTTACGGAAGCCGTCTGGTAACTTTCTTTCAGCCATCTTTTTTCCTACAATTGAGGCAGGAAAATGTTGCAAAAATTGGTCGATTTAAAACATTTTTCACTTTGGTACTTATACTCTTGGTAATTTGGGTACTTTTGTTATTTTGTAGAAATAACTAAGGCTGTCCCTGCACAACCCTTTTTAAACAGTTATGAAGAACACGTCCATGGTACTCCAATCCTTTGGGGTCTAGAACTGCGAAGAAGAAGATTTCCCATCCATTCCTACCTTGCCTCCGAGCCCTTAGCACCAAAATATTTAATGCTGCTCTGTCCAAACGGAAAGAGGACTCGATTTTCCTTATTTTCAATTCCATTGGTTGGACTGAAATGACTCCATGGTGCGTCAGAACCTTTTTTATTATGTTGAAGATATCCTTCATTGGTTCCTTCGGCTTATTGTGTTTGCTAATATCATGCATAAGGGGGAGATTAAAATTACACCATCATTGATCCCTAATGAAATATCAAGTGCATAATTCTTGGTTAAGGATGCTCACAATCGTTTCTTTTGCCTTGAGTACATCTACACTCAACTCTAGCAGCACTGGAAGCAATTTGTTTGGTTGAGCCCTCGTTTTCGTATCAAACTGGCATCTCTTCTAAGTTATTGCCGTGGTGATCAATATGGAAAAGACAGGAAACAAAACTATAAAAAAAGAATGGATGAAATGATTAGGCAAGTTGTCAGTATATACCAAGAGATAGCAAACTATTTGCCACAAAAAGTCTGTAGCCAAAGCTTTACTCAGGAGAGCTGACTGTGTACCATCTTCACTCGATTCGAAGGCTGAGGAGAGGAAATATGTTTCTACTGTCTTAAAGGCAAATAGCTACACAAAAACCTTTCTTCGTAACTGCCAAAAACCAGTTACAGCTAGTAGCAACCCTAATGAAAAAGAACCAACGACCGGTTTTGCTGTTATTCCTTACATTCAGACCTCTTGTTGCAGCGTTTAGATCACCCATGACGAAGACACTAGACAGGATTGTCGAAACGTTGGGTCTATGATTTCTAACTTCTTCGGTTCCATTCATTAAATCTGTACACCAGAGTAGCATCAAACCATGTCAGATAGCAAACTGTTTATTTATATTCTCTTATATATACTTAGTCGACTTTGAATAGAAAAATAATTTGTGTGATCGCCACCATGGAAAATATGACTGATCTGAATCAGTAAGTTTTTAGACTGGCAAGCTATTCCACATAACCTCTTCTTTTCGCATCAACTAGTTTCTTTTCATTAGTATCAGATTTCCACTTCCGACCAGAATCAAAGTAGACCTAAAAAGAGTATATAAAGAGGATACGTTTGAGGGTTAGCCTTGGCAAAAACTCCAGTAGCTCAACTATTATAGGTAATACCTCTATTCGTCGGTAAAATAAGGTTCCACTGAGACAAATCTAGTTAGGCAATCTCATATACTCATGATGTCTTCGTAAAGTTTTAAATTTACACCCTACTTACCTACAGGTTCTTGGTAGGGACTGAATCGGTTATTTCCCTCCGTTTTGAGAACTTTGATCCTTTAAACAGGTGAATTGAGTTCCTTTAGGCTCTTTTGTCTGAGTCAGTGGCAGTACCTTGCAGTGTGACAGTGCAAGGAAAAATATAGTGTGCGTTAGGGGATTTAAGGCAAGAACGATAATCAATCTTTCTCTGATACATCTCGTGTGTTATCTCGATACATTTAACTATTGGAGCCTTTATCCTAGAAAAAAGTACCAAATAAATTCTAGTATCATGCTGGATTTTGCCGATAAGTTCCTCTGACTTTGCGAGCTACATTATCCTGGAGTCTTAACGGTAACTTTTTTATGCCTGCACCTTATGTATTATTTACTGTAGTTTTTAATCGCCGTTATTACGAAGCAAAACAACCTAAGGATATCGATCATGTAATAGTGTAGTTTGATCGTCCTGGTGAGAGTAGTCCTGAGAAGGACTGTTGTCGGTAGTGGTGACTGACGTTTCGACAACCCGAGCGGAAGTCATCATCAGAGCAATTGAAAGGTTGTTGTCAGTCGAATGTACTTAGTCCGGTTTGTGTACACTGATTGGTCAGTTTTGCCGTGATGTTATTGGCTGTAAGACTCAAGTGGCGTAGGTCAGTTGTGATTGGTCTGTTTGGATCCGTTAGTGAAGTTAGGTCGTTCTGCTCGGTTCGTTTGTAATGTTAATGTCGTGGATGAGTCGTTTGTATGGTGCCGGTAGTGGTTGACACCTGTTGAGGGGAGTCTGTTTCAAGTTAGTAAACCAGCTTTTCAGGGTCAGTCGTTGAAAGTAGTTGGTGCTGTAGGTTAGGTATTGCGCAGAGTCCCGGTCAATAGTGTGGTTCGTAAGTCGGTGATGTTCAGCAATGTGATTGTTGACATCACCTTTCCTCGTCGCTCGTTTGTGTTCAGTCAGTCTAGTTGCGAGGTTTCTGCCGGTCTCACCGATGTAGGAGGCGTGGCAGTCGGAGCAACTGATCTTATATACTGCTCCTTGTCTGTTCCTCGGTTCGTCTCTGTCTTTGATGTTAGTCAGTAACTGACGTATTGTGGTAATAGGTTTGTGAGCGACGCGGCCACTATACCATACATAAAGGGCATATCTGAGAACATCTCACGCATCCTACAACCATTCAATATCCGCGTCGCTCACAAACCTATTACCACAATACGTAGACCAATCACAACTAACCTACGCCACTTGAGTCTTACAGCCAATAACATCACGGCAAAACTGACTAATCAGTGTACACAAACAGGACTAAGTACATTCGACTGACAACAACCTTTCACTTGACTCTGATGATGACTTCCGCTCGGGTTGTCGAAACGTCAGTCACCACTACCGACAACAGTCCTTCTCAGGACTGCTCTCATCCGGACGATCAAACTACACTATTACATGTTACCCCCGGGTTCAAACCATTTACCGATATCGATCATTTTGAATATTACAGATATTTCTATCATTGATCAAAGACTATGATTTATTTCTCTTTGTTTCACCCAAACTTTCTTCAGCTACTGTTTTACTTATGTTGTTCTTGAGCTTTTGAATGTTCTACATTATCACTCTAGGAAAAATGTAGAAATTTACATTGTATTTGACCATACAGAGATTAAAAATTAACCGGATAACATTAATTAATAAGCTCCGTTACAAATATTCGTCAGACTGATCAGCTGTTTATACCGGATGATCGCTTGTTCTTATTAACGTGACAACAGAGTCTCTACTACTAAATGTTGACATAGTATATTCCCCTATATGAAAAAAACAAAAAAAAGTTTTCATGGAAAGTGATATTTGCCAACATTATTTATTCAAATTTGAATTTACTTCGCTCTAAGTTGAAACAATTGGCTGGCCTTTTCAACATGAAATAATTTTCCAACGCACTGTTATAAAGAAGGACCGTCACTTAAATCAGAAATGGACAACCAGCATTTTAGAAAAATGATTCAGTATAGTAAGAATAAAACAAAACAACATCCAGTGCTAATTTATTCATTTTCATAACAATCAGAACACGTAGACATGATGACCACTGAATAAATTACTCCGTTCTTTACAGAAAAGATGGTTTGTGTCGCAGAATACGTAGAGGATAAGTTCAGGTCATGTCCAAACGATGATTCTTACTTCGTTCATCATATATTCCCAAAGGTGCATGCGGTGAATCACTTTTAAAGATGATTTCTTTATGCGCTTTTTCTTGTCATATAAACAGAATGTCATATAAAATAGAAAATTACTTCACTTTCGCTTAATTTTGTCCATTAAGTGGTCATATGCTATTCTTAAATGCTAGATACTTTCCCGTTAATATTACGTGCATCCTCCCTGGATTCAAATCTTGTCTTAGTTTTCTGAACATGTTACCGTCAGTTGATAAGCTTTTCCCTGCCTCTTGAACATGCACTTGTTTCATTTTTAGACAATGATGTTATTGATACTGGATACCAAAACACGGAGGCAAAAGAAGACAAAAGGAGCCTACTCTGTTAAGAGTTCAAGTTATTTTGAAATAAGTTTTAGGGACCTTGACGGTAGAAGGATAGGGTTTATTTTTCAGGGAGCAGGTCGGGCATAGAAACACTTTCATTTTTAAACCTTTAAGGCGACAGTTTTGCTGTTGTGTTTTTTTTATTGTAGGACTGAGGCCTAGAGAAGTAAAATACATATTCGTTAATAACGATTTTCTTTTCATTGAGGAACGGTTGCAGTCAGAGAGCAACTCACGTTGTTAGGCTTGGCTAAATCTATGTATCAAGATAAAACCGCAGATAAAACCATTATTTTTAACTCTCTAAAATAATCATCCTCTGCACTGTCGCCTATTTTTGTCTATGTTTAGAGGCATTAACGAGAAATGGTAGGAGATATTCATTTTACCTTTAAAGTTGGCAACATCTAAAAAACGGCAGTTTAGTAAGCTCATGAGGAGACTTAACTTATACATGTCAATAGCACGTTATAGGTATCTGGACAATACATACAGTCGCTTCTATGAATCGCTTGCTAACATATTCGTAATACTTATGTCGCTTGTATTAGTTCATTTGGATCTACCGTTTAACTGTTTAAACCGGCTGACTGTTTAAACTGTCTCTGTCTTGAATACTGGATTCCAAGAATTCTTCTTGTGTATGAGAGATTTTGTCTGAACGACTTTTATAAATGCAGACATTAACCTTAGACATTCAAAGTTTTTCAAGCTGTTAACCGTGGCCAGTTCCACAAAAAAACATTGAACAAGGACAGTTGTACTTTTTAAGGCTCGAAGTATGATCGTCATCTTTTGTAAAGGGTACTATTGGAATGTGTCTCCAAAATTTCCGCGGAATAGTTATACTGGCTTCTTCATGTTGATGAAAAGCTGGGCACGTCATATATATACCTCTCTGCATGTATCTTTTCAAAACTGGGGTTTCCCAATCAGCTTCTGCTTCTTTGTTGTTTCCACAAAAAAATTATAAAGACTCCAAGCAGTCCTCTGGTGAATTGAAGGAATAACAAATCGAGAATAACGGGCTACGCACTTTAATTTCATCTTTGAGAGAGTCAAAATAGCCATAAGTTAAAGAAAGGTTATTTGCCTTGTAATTGTTTCGAGAGAAGCAGTCAACCAAATGGTAGGTGCCAGTTGATCTAACACGCCAAAAATTTCTAATAGTGGCAGGACAGATCCAATGAATGACGAGGAGTCAGAAATATCCTCAGACAATACAAATGCGCAACGACTAAAAAGTTCTTGGCAAGAAAAAGACAAATAATAAAACACGAAAACAAAGGAACAATGAAAATGGGACTCAGTCCAATGCCAAGATCTCCGATAATTCCATTATTGTTGCCGCCAAAAATTCGATTGGCGTATCTTTACAAATTCGAACTCTTCTTTTGTCACATTTTATCCAGACCTTTTGTGCTACGCGCATAACTTTCACCAATGTTCCGTTACTTTTTCCTGAATAATTTCCTTTTGTTTATGTCGCTTGTATTAGTTCATTAAGATCTACCGTTTAACTGTTTAAACCGCCTAACTGTTTAAACCGTCTCTATCGATCGCTTTACGTCGCTTTAAATCGTCTTTAATTTTCCAGTGGACCCGGATCTTGTACGACGTTTGTAAATATCTTTTGCCGTCCTTCATTTTTTTTTTCCTCATTTGTCAATTTCTTTAACCATAATCGTGATAACTTATAACTTGTAATTTGTTTATAGCGACTGCTTCCATTTGAATGACTTCACTTCATTTCGTTTGGCCATTTTGGAAGTGAAGTTGGACATGTAACGATATTTTTGGCTATCACAAGTACAACCCTGTTAATTGGAGTCTCCATAATAACGAACTATCCATTGTACAAAGCTAGAAAAAGGCGTAGGCTATCGCATAGGGGTCAAACTATTCTCTAGGGCCATTATAAAATTATGAAGGACTACCTCAGAGCTTACCTGGAGCATTCACCGCATCGAGTTGTTCTCCATGACGGCACCAATGGCCTTAAACATAAAAACCTTTGCAAGATGCCGAATCGTTCGTAGACAAATCGAAAACTCGTCCGATGCCACCTTCGCTATATCTGAGCTTACATGTAGAAGTGATGAATTTAATGGAGCAGAGCTAGAAAAAAGCGAATAAACATCTAATGAGCTACTGCCGTCAGAATAGATGGAAACGTATTCAGCGCCAAAAAAACACAGAGAATGGTCTAAACAAGGGAGGACTGTATCTTAATTTCAAAGGTAATTTGGAACATTTTTAATAACTTTCAAACAACCAATCGTCGAAATTACGCACTTTCCACGAATTTCGTGCCTACTCAGTGCACTACAAGCAACGCTGAATCCCGTATACTAAATGGAAGCGGTAAAGAACCTACATCATTATTGCCATCTTAACGTGGTTTTCAATTAGTCTTTTCGACTTTTTGATTATTAATAAATTAACTAATCATACAGAAGAGCTTAGAATTTTTCTGGCACCAAGTGAAATAGATATATTATCGATTAGTGAGCAGAACTAAGCTCGATGAGACTGTAAAAGACAACGAGCCCCCTTCTTGGGCTACGATTTAGTTCGATGTCAGAGATCAACAAGCGATGGACGAGAAGTCTAACTTATGTTGGGCACAACAAACTCGAAGTTCCATCACTGTACACAACCTATTATAAAAATGTAACGACTTTGTACTTTTTATTGTTTCAATCTTGTTTCAAATTTGTACCTAATCGTACATTGTACATAATCTTAAATATATATATATCATTTATAATACTTTATATATATATTGATATTATTACCAAGCCTATGTACCTAAAGCCTCGCATTGTGATAAACTGAAGCTCACAATGATCGTAAAAATTTACAAGGCTCGCCAAAGCTTTTAGAGTAATTGTTTAAAACAAGGACCTATATCTTTTAGCGAGTTAAAAGTGGGGGCATATTAATTTCCAGTGAAACAGATTTACGCTCAGTTTCTCGAGTCCCAATCAAACCCGATAACCCTTGAAATTATTTGGTTCCACCTTGTGGGGCTGCCAACAGGTTTCAAACGATGCGAGGGGTCTGGGAATTAATTTTTCATAAAGGTACGATCAGCAGGCGACGTGCGTTGTTTTGAGGTTAGTGTAGTAATAATAGTAATGTAGGCACAATGTAGGTAACATCCTTTCGATGAATTTCTGGCTGATTTTGCCAAATAAAAGGTTAAGTTCTTAACTCGGAGGATGGGCTATTTTTGATGGAAACGTTAGCATCTTTTAAAACTGTTAGAGGCTTGTTCACATAGAATGTTAAACATAATCACTGCTTTTACACCTCTGATCTTGTAAGTCTCGTGTTTCGGTTAATTGTCAACTTGGGAAACATCTAACCAAAAAATTTGATACCGGTAGGGTTTTAGCTGGTGACAAAAGGGTCGTAAGGAAGCAGGGACGACCTCACGCGGACGAAGATCTTGAAGCGAAAATCATATCGAGTGAGATCGGATGCTTCGGTTCCCTCCTGTTTGCAGTGTTTGTGGCCGAAGGCGAAGCTTGTGGAAAATACGAACACTTGGTGAGCCAAACGTGGTGAGTCATCTTATATTTGATTTATCCAAATTTTTATTCCTACAAACATTCTAATAAACCTTTTTACAGGGGAGTTACTACATCACGGGCGACGAGCGGGGATAGAAAAAACAACCCAAATATGAGCGGTCAGCGGTGAAACAGCTTTTATAATTCAAATAGAGACATATAATTTGTTGTTCCAGAGACAATCGTGTTGTAAAGCCGAAATGTTAACAGTTTACTTCACAGTTTAAGCAATTTTTCAAAAGTGTTGATTGAACTCATATCTTTTACTGCTTTAATAAACAATGGAGGCTTCGGAGAGGGAGTCAGTGGCATTTGGAAAGGCACCAAGAATAATTATATACATGGTTTGCAGCTAGCTGCGTGACGTGCGTGACGTTAAGATAGATTTTCACGAGCTTCAATGGTGCAGAATCGTAACTTGATGGAGCCAACAGTGGACAACATCCCAGAATTCAAACTTTGTGATTTTTTTCTCGGCTTAAACGCTAAGTCAGTTGTTCAATTGAATAGGAAGAAAAACATTTCGAACGGAAAACAGCATTATTTGCACGTGTGGATCTTTTGAGAAAAGGTCTCCTAAACGAGTGGTCTTGATTGTAAATATTTAAGGAATGGTAAATACATTAGCCTTAACATGGCTGTTTCTCGAAGCTCAGTGTTTTCCTAATTGCCTTTTTTCCACGTGAATTGGGGGCAATTGAATAGATATAATATGCAGTAAAAGAACTTCAGCTGATAGAAATTTTAAATTTCTCATCTTAGGCTGTGGATACAAAATTCAAGTGAAAAGGAAGCCAACTGTGATTAATGCTTTGAACAAGTCAAGATACGTTTTTTTCGTCACACAACAAGTTACATAACGTGAATATCATTCTTCTTGATGCCTTTCCTGGTGTCACCAATGCCTTTCCCGATGCCTCCGTTGGTTAATAGAGCATTAAAAGTATTGTTCCAGTTAAAGCTTGAGGAAAATTGCTTAACTTTTTAAGTAGCGAAGTGTAACTTGGTAACATTTCGGCTTTACAACACGATTGTTTTCTGCAACTACAAAACGTACATTTAATTCTTTTTGGTACCTTTCGGATGCCACCGATGCCTTCATTGTTTATTAAAGCAGTAAAAGATATATGTACAATCAACACTTTTGAATTGCTTAACATTTTATTTAGCGAAGTAAACTGTTTACACTTCGGCTTTACAACACGATTGTTTCCTGATACTACAAATGATCTGTCTATATATGAAGTATGAAAGTTGTTTCACCGCTGACCACTCGTATTTGGGTCGTTTTTTCTATTCCCGCTCGTCGCCCGTGATGTAGTAACTACGTTTTTACAGTTCCCAGCGCCATATTGGAAATGCAACCGCGCACACGTGATAACGAGGCTGGGGTTGACCCGCGTTAAATCTCTGTGAGCGCTTCGTACGTGGGCAGTAAAACTGTTCGATTTTTAAGGAAAATGGATGGTCCTATCCGAAATCTCGATAAAGCTGATTTTTCTCCCATAAAGAAAGGAAAGTAGGTACCTGAATTGTTTTAAGTTCAGTAGAGTTTTTTTATTTCGGCAGCAAGTCAAGAAGTTCCTTGCTAATCACCTGTTTACTACATGGCTTGCCTAAAACACTCCTAGCAAAGAAACTCTTGGAAAGTAATTGCTTTTAATAAAATAACCAAGACACTCTATCTTCAGAGTTTTCACTTATTATGGCAGACCCAGAAAACTGACTCAAATTTGGTAGCAATTGTGACAAAAGCAGTTTTCAGTAGTTGTTGTTTTTGTTTTTTATGATAGCATAGTAATCCACTATGGATGCCACATGGAACTCTCAAAAAATATTTTTTGTGCTTTATGTATCAATCAATTTGATGCTTCAGATTGAAAAAAAGAAAAAGTGAGTTTTGCCAACTAAAAGGGCTCTTGACATAGATGAACTATGACACTAAATTTTATTATTCACAAAATTGTCCTCATAATAAAAAGTTTGATAGAAGTCTCACAAAAAATAATTTCCCATACATTTCGATGGTCTGAAAGATTCTCTTTCAAACAAATCTTATGGTAACTATAACAGGATAAAATAAATATCTTGATTTGGATATATTTCTCAAACTTTTAAGTATCTTTTTTACATCTCAAAATTATATCATAACATTGGTTAACACAATGCAATAAGAACTAGTTTAGGAAACCTTTGTGTCAGAAGGCCTCTGAGTGCTAAGAATGGGAATATCAATTCACTGAATGTTTATCACCGACGGAAAATTAAATGTGTGTAAAGGACTAGCATTGTTGAGATCAGTAGCTGAGAGGAAGCATTTCTGTTCTCTTCCTTTAACCCTTAAATACCCAAGATCTGATTGTCAATTCTCCCTTCTAGTTGCTACACATTTACTTGTAAATAAGTTATAAGAATTTGATGTAAGATCAAGATAACTTCTGCCTGATAAGCTTCAGTATTAATGTTATCTACTTGCTGGATAGTGTTTAGAGAAGTTACATGAATCAGTCACTTATGTGAGTTTTTAAATTGTCTAATATTTTGGTCTAATTCTTTCAATGGTGTCTTGCCACCTAACAAATTACCATTAGTCACGAACTGAAATGGTTTTTAATGTATCATGAGCATAAGTTATCCAGAACCAGATGGGTATGAAAATGTTATGACATCTGTTAGTTACAGTTTTCCTCATGGGTTGATAGAAACAAGGGTTATAATCAAATGGTTCTACAGGCTCTATTGTATAGTTTCCCGTAAGATAAAATGTACAAATGGCAAACTAAAAGACATCTTGGTGAACAAAATGGGAACAACTTTAACTGAAGAATATGGTACAACAACAAGTACCACATCAACAACAGCATCAATAACAAATCTCCTCTACCTAGAGAGCTGCAGCCGTTGCCCCACTTTCTAAGCCATCCTGAACAGCTTCTGTGGTACTTCCTGTGAGGCATTCCTCTCGACACGATGTGGCAATATTCTTGTAAAACAATAAGGTAATCATAGAGCTGACTGAAATTCATCTCAGGTAAATTATGGAGATTACTCACCCATCCAAGGGCTGAAATGCTTACCATAGTTACTTTGTATCTGAAGTCGCTCTGGTTTTGTTCTAGGTCCTGGACATCTGTAAGAAGTTCTTGGTTTTCTCCACTACTCGATGGAAGGATGTGTTGCATCAGCAAAGCATAAACTTTCAACACTAAGTCGGCTCTAATTGAGCCTGTTGATTTTAAATTAGATTTTAGAATCTCCCTGGGATTTTTTGCTTCGAGTTTCTGGATGTCATCTAATGATGAAATTTCCATATTGTTGTGTTAAAGAACTATTTTGAAGGGAGAAATCGCAGTGAAAAGTGCATTAGATTGTGAAATGTCAGTAGATCAGCTGTATGAAAGAACCGCCGGGTCAACCCTAGCCTTGTTATTGTGTATGCGCAGTTACTAATCCAATATGGCGCCAGGAACTGTAAAAAGGTCTATTCTTGACATAACACATACATCTGTGCTAGGTTAATACATAAGCGACCAAATTACACAAATGATGAGAATATTCCCACGACAGTTAAGTGGATGCCATTTGATTATTTTTATAAATTCCGTCTTTAAACTATTACTTACAAGGTATTTTATAACTTAGACCTGAAGAAATAAATTCCCTAGTTGTTAAGAGTATACATATTCTCTATACTGTATTATTCTCAGATAAATCTGCACTCAAAAGACTGTCGTAATAAAGAAATCAGAATCAGCATTTGTAATTGAGATTATAAACACCTCAAGCTGAAAAACAAACTTTTGATCTCATGAAACGGGCATAAAAGGAAAGCAGATGTATCACAAAAAGAACATTTATGATAATGATCTAAGTGGATGTGAGAAACATTTTTTGCTTTTAAAGGTAGATGGTCTAAAGAAAGAGTTTGCTGTGGAGCTCCCCATGCCCCAGACATGACCAGCAATATCAAATTTTTCCTCAAATTTTCAGAAATCGAGAGAACCTATACAAACCAAAATACTATCTTTCAATGAGGAACTGCTTACCAATCTCAAGGGGATTTATAGTTCATACAAATCACAGCAGTTAATATAAAATGTAAAAATCGCTGATACAATTTATAAAATAATTAAGACTGTATGATAGTACTCTTATTGGTGTCTACTGAGACAAGGAAAGAGGATAGCGATTTTTGTACAACAAGTATTTACTTCACTTAATGGCTTGTTGATACAATATGCATATCATGAACTTGTTTGTTACAAGACCATATGGTTTCTGTTTTAACTCAAGGGGTCAGGCCTGTAGCCACCAAAATTTTCCAACCAAGGCACTATTCAAAAGATGTGCTAGCATTTAATTTTACAATAGAATTTGGGGTTCGGACAATAGCCAACACTATCAATCAAATATTGGACATGTACATTATCTTCTTTTTTTAATTGGATTGTAAAGGAGGCAGCAATTACTTTCAGGATCATTATTTCATACTCCTTGTGTGATTGCATATTTTACCTAAGGTGTCACACGGAAACACTCAGTCCAGTAGAAAGTACAAGTCTAACTTATCTTAAGTGTTGCCAAAGGATCAGGGAAATACAAACTACCGTATTTATTCGCATATAAGCCGAGCGATTTTTCCAACAAATCAAACTGAGAACAGAGAGCGAATGGCCAAACCGCTGCCGAAGTGCGATCACGAACCGATGGAACTGGATGGTCTTTTCTTCCAGATCTTGTGGGAGTCGCTGGGCCAGGGTTGTCTTAGTGCGAAGGCTGATGGAATGGCGCTTTTTCCATCTCTGGTACCAACCCAGTGAGGCTTTGAAGTCTGGATCACTGCTCATCTCCTTCGCCTTAAGCCGTAGAATTAATCCGCTTACAGCAATTCCTGTAAAAGATAAAAGAGATCAATTGTTTGACTTGTTTTGACAACATGAAAAACTGGCCAATCAGAAGCGGTCATTCCCACGGTTTGTGTAAACATTGCAACACTATCTGACAGATATCAGCTGATCGAAGCTTTTCATTGTTTTAAAGAAACGAAAGACTTACCTTGACTTCTCTGCCCTGAAAACCAGTCCAGTAGTGTTTGATCCAATTCAGGATACTTTGGCGAAAAGCAGCCCATCGTCTTTCGCTTTGCTAACATTTTAAACTCACCATTAAACAGGTTCGCTTGATCTTTTCGCCAGCGACGCACCATCGATTCACTGATTCCGTAATCTCTAGCGATCTCTGAGTTGTTCTCGACGGCCTCTGCTTCAGCAACGACTTTTAGTTTGAACGCTAAGTTGTATGAAGAACGACGAACTTTCGGCATAATGATCGATTACGATAACTTTGAAAGAGAGCGATTGTTTGAGACAGGATTCTGAACTCAGGTGAATGTTTTGTTATGTCACGCATGGTTCTATTTATTTACTTTAAGCATGTAAGCGCGGATCACATTAAATTATTCATAACCTACTTTTTGGTTGCATGTTTCCCAAGAGGGAAGCTCCTTTTGTTTTCGGTTTATGCTAATTCATCTCAGTTAACGACACGCGTGGAGTACTTCGCAATTATTAGGTCTCGGCTTATAGCCGAATGTCTTGTGTTTATTTTTTATTTCAATGCAACAGCTGCTGACATGAAAAAGTTTAGGGTCTCGGCTTATAGGCGAATAAATACAGTAATTGAATGTAAGGGTGATTCTTCTGTGGCCTTTAGCATCCCAATGTAAGAATTAGATGGAGAATGGTGGATATGTTCGGAAAGAACTGTTCATCGCAGCAAGCCACAGATTTTATGAGAGTTGTTCCTCTGCCATGATTATGTCATGGGACGTCATTCCAATGGGTGACCTGTGAACCCAAATGATTCTACTGACAAAAGAAAACATTTTGTAATGCTTGCAGTAAGAAAGAAAATAGATGTATAACCTAACATGGCACACTATAGCGATTCATAACCATGCAGATTTTCAAACTGCATTTTGGTTGGCTACAGAAAAAAATGATCACATCGCTGACTCCTATCAAACACCAAAGGCTCACCTCTTGCTTAAACATCTGGGGCATGGGGAGCTCCACAGCAAACTCTTTCTTTAGATCATCTTCCTCAGGGGTTAGTTTCCTGACATTTGCAGGAATAAGCAGTGTACCTTGTAGTGCACCTTTCTGGCCCTGGGTGTATCATTCATTCATATGCTTGGTTACCTGATCCAGGAAGGGGCAGTAATAATTCAACCTTTAAAAACAGAAAAAATATGTTTTTCACATCCACTTAGAATTAGTGAATCATAGAAAAGGATATATTAAAACACACATGCACACACACATGAAAATATACATGCTCTCTTTTGGCAGGCAACACATACCTATAGTAGTCAGAAGTTGATTGAGTATTTGCATGAGCCTGATGCATTTTTGGCTTCTGTGTGTGCTTTCATCAGATCTTATGTTGTCGACTGAAGGAGGACAGAAAAAGGTCTTGTATACCCCAATATGTGCTGAGTTAGGACTGCTGAAATAATTACCTAAGCTAAACTTTTCCATGGCATGAAGAAAGCTAGAGGTGTCATTTGAAGACCTGCCTGTGGATTGTGTCCACTTCAGCAACTGTGTCATAGATCTTCAGGTAGTTTGCTAACAGTATGCCAATAGAATCTGGCCAGGAAAGCCATTGGGTATCACTCCGAGTTAGTGGACTCTCACTGTGCAGGCTCGTTGTGAATAAGCTTTCTTCATGCTCCTCTCTTGGGCAGTCAGACAAAAAGCCATCCACTTCAGAAGTAGTGACTAATATCTCCCTATGAAACATAGTTTGATGCTACTCTGGTTTGCAGATTTAATGAATGTAACCGAAGAAATTACAATTCCCTTTCTCTTAGCAGAACATGAAAAGAAGGTCAGCTGTTGAAATGTTGTCGCAAAGTTCCTGATTTCTTGTACTTTATTGCAGCTGGCAACAATGACGAGGTTCAAGCAGTGACTTGAGCAGTGGATCAAGTATCTTGCATTAGGATAGTGCTTTGTTATCCTTGCTTGGACACCTGTGCACGCCCCACTATGTTAGAAGCGCCATCAAACCCCATTCCCAGTAGTCAATCAAGATGGATCCCCCACTGGCTGAGGTTCTCAAGAAGTGATTCAGTTATTATTGCTGAAGCAGTGGCAGGTAAATCCACAAAATCAAGAGACAATTCATGTGCAGCAATTTCATTTGCTGCAGACCTTTTTAACAAATGGTATGCAAACTGCCATCTGTTCTGTCATCGATACGTCAGATGGCTCATCTGCCATGATACTGACAAACTTTGATTTATTTAATTTGGAGATTAAAGAACTGGGAATACTATTACCGATATGGTCAATCATTTCATTCTGGATTTGAGGAGACAAGTACCATGCATTTTTAGGGGTTGTGGACAGGTGGATCAACAGGTTTTCATTGTATTTTGCTGACCAATTGCCAAAAAATTCAAAATTGATATTTTCTCTTCTAGTAGAACTATCCCAGCTCCCACAAATTCTTAATTGTGAAACTGTAAGCAAGGTTGTTGTGTAAAGCACTTCAACCACAAAAATGAGGATGTTTTCTAGAACTCAACCATTTATTTTTGTACATTTCTCAACTTCAAAGGTGTGTAAATCACATGACTTGAATATCACTCAAGCAATGGCACGCAATGCCTACAAACAAGACAAAAAATATTAAAGCTAAACAAAATGTTGCTGTTCGGTTGCGACAGAAATTTTCAATCCTATTACAAATAGGCTTTTGGTAAGTCTTCAATTTGACCATTTGCACCATGACTTGCAGAACAAAAAGCTAAGGAATTAAAAAAAAAAAAGCTGCATTAAATTCCCCATGAGTCTTGTATAAGTGTCTCATTTGATTTGAGTTTTTGAGTGGAAAAAGACCAGATTTACATAATGTTGCCTTAACTTTGGTAGAATTCTTAGCTGGAGAAAGATCTGATAGGTAAAATGGAGTTATTAAGCACACAATATGTGCACAATATTCCATGCAGCTAATAAGCTGAATTGTGTGATATTAACAGCGATTTTTTTAAAAATTTAACACTATGCATAATCTTTAAACTTTTCATGATCAAATTTGAAGTATAAGATCTAAGCTAGTACATATCTTAGTTACTAAAGACTTCTTTTATGTAAAGCTGATATTTATGACAAGTTGAGATTAGAAATTTGCTTTTCTACACATACATGTAGTCCCAAGTGTTACGTATTCTATTGCTCTGTGGAGATCCTCAAAGTCACTTCAGCTCCTTGAGGATACCAAGCCTTCTACAATAGCACTTCAGTTGGTATTATTTCTCTCTTCACGAAATACTCCTTGTCAAGATATCATAGAGACAACCTTAAACTCTACGTGCAGTGCCCCAAATGTGACCTACTGTGCTCTTCCTTCTCTCATCAAGCTTGTATATTATGGAATAACTTACCTGCATTCTTAAAGAGCACACTTAACATTGAATCCTTTAAATGAGCTCTCAAAGCAAAATGTGACATTTTAGATAATATCTCCTTCAATGGAATTCAGGGATCAAAGAAAGACACTGCAAACTATATTTATTGAAACTTCTGATTTTCCCTTACTTTATTTACTGTAATTAAATTTAATTCGCTTATTTAGTTTGTAAATATTATCTTTCACTTAATTTTTTAGATTTTAGTTTGTAGGTCCACATCCGCTTTTTGGCTGCCATTTTTAATGACCTACATGCAAACAAAGTATGTTATGTTATGTAGATGGTATAAAAGGGCATCTTTTTCTTTCAATTCTTGTGAGCCGTCTTTGGAAAGTTTGATTGTTCCCTGTTCTGTACTTTGGTCGGTGCTTGAGTGGTACCATTAAACTTGGCATTTAATACAGACACATGAAGTCTCTCCCAGGGGGGATTTAGTTAATAAAAAGGAGCACTAGGCAAAGAAAGAGCCAATCCCCACTTACAGACAAAATTGCAATTGTCCATGACAAAATCCAAGGACAAATTTTGTGGTGACAATTTTTCTTTTGTCTGTTGCATCCGCATTGACAAGGTTAAAGTCTTCAAATTGTGCTAACATTGTCAATATTATATTTCATTATAATTTATTCAATTCTGCTGCACGCCAAAACATAGACTTTGTCAGGTAGGATAATGGAGTGCATTCAAATTTTGTTACTTGTTGCATTCCTCTGTCTTGTAAATATTGATCAGATGGCGGATGAAATACTCCTTATGGTGTGCCTGTTGTTGAGGCATCAATATCTTCGAAAGCAAGAGGCTCTCTTAACGATTGAATACTGTCGAAGACAGAGATGCTGGGCACATTGACACAACCCATACTTTTGGAAACTTCCAAAAAGTCTTGGTTTGAGACTCACTACAATGACTAAAGGATTCCTGGGGATTATTTCAGAAAGCAACTATGAATGAACCGATGTACCTTTGATATTTTGTTGAATGTCTTGCAGCTGGCTGTAACTTGTGGAATGATTGCATGACTGCATTGCTCCAGAAAAAGTTCTCGTACTTGGTTTGTACTGTCTAAATCACAGCAACTCGTACTAAAGTATTGGGCTGGTTTTTAACGTTAAAAGGTAGACTGTTCTAGAAGCAGTACGAGATGTTGTGGAAGCCCTTTTCAACCTCAGGAATGATTAGGTGGAGACAGCGCATACCCACTTGCCTCCTGGCTTCAAAAACCATTTCCTGAAGCAACGAGAGATCCAGAGGAAATAGCTTTCAATAAAGCTTTGTTGGGTGCCAGGGTGGCTGTAGAGTGAGCTTTTGGGATACTAAAAAAGCACTGGTGTATACTGGAGAAACGGCTGGATAGTAAGATTTCATTTGCCAATGAAATCCCTGTTGCTTGTGCAGTCCTTCACAACTTTTGTCTGCTGAATCAAGACGAATGGAATCATGATGAAAATGATGAGCCTCAAGCTCAAGGACATGAAAGCAACAACAATGATGTTATAAGGGATGGGGATGACGTTCGAAGTGTGTCAATAGAGTACGTTGCAAATGCGTGACTGAACAACTTGTTATTGATATTCTTTCTTTGCAATCATGAAAATGTAATTTATGAGTCCAAAAAATTCATACCCGTACGATTTCAATGAACTATTAAAAAAAAAACAAAAAAATCGAGAGTTAAGGTATGATTGCTTACAATTGCTGTTGTGTTCTTAATTTTTACTTTTACACTTTGACTTCATTAAATGATTGAAATTACAATAAATTTAATCAAAGCATGTTATCCATGATCCGTTCTTCACTCTAAAATTATTTTAATAAATCAAGTCTGATCATTTGAAATGGAACTCAGATATATTCCTATGATTGTAAACAATCAAAAAGACGAAACTGTTCTGTAATATTGTAAACTGAATCAAACCATGTTATAGTAATCACAACAGTTTCCTTACTTGAAAATGATATTAATAAAGTAAAAGCAATGTAATAAAATAAAATCATCAGACTTAACAGTCCATTGATAAAAAGGTAAACTACTAGGCATTTATTTTTTATCCTTTATGGCTTCCAGAAGAGAGCCCATGAAGGATGCCATCATTTCTATTTGTTTGCTGTGGTTCTGCTGCACACTCCATAAATGAATAAGCTTTATGCCTTGCTTTTCTATGGATTCTAGGCTTTTCTTGATGGAAATTGTCTCTTCCTCTCTGGTGTCTTCGGTCGGCACTGTCCTCTTTGTTGTGCACTTTCTTTCCAGCACTGTTTGCTGGGACTGGTCAGATTGACTTCAGCATCAGAGATTTCATTGCTGGTCCCACTGGTGCCACTAGTAGCAATGCCATTTCCTGGAGGACTTGGTGTTCCACTCGTGCTTGGCTGTGAGCCATCATGATCACTTGGAGGGTTTGCACTTGGAGAAGATGGAGAAGTGGTGCTTGTCCCTGCTTTGACCACGTGTTTCATGGTAACAATATCTCGTGTTCCAAGAAATCAGTCTATTTTGTCGTAGAAAACACTTTTAACTACTTTCAACTCATCGCAGATTTCAAGCTAAACTTTCCTTGCATCCTTGCTTTCTAGACGGTCATGTTTTTTAGCCCAGAGATCAACCAGAAAACTTTGCTCCTTGTTTGTCCACTCTTCATAGCTAGCCTTTCCTTTCCCTTTTCCTTTAGTACTGCTTCCAGTCGTTTGGGCTTGTGGTTGTGTTTGTGACTCTGTTTGTTTAATGACTTCTTCTGCTTCTACTTTGTCAAATGGAAACTGAAGTGTTTGAAAAATTGCTCCATTCTCCAAAAATCTCCCTGCAACATGTGGATGGCTGAGCTGGTCATTGTAAGGGGGACATTCCAGCACCTTACAGAATTCGGTTTTTCAGAAGGATAGCTTGCCATTGAGTTTAAATTTCAACCATAAGGATTCATTTTGTCCTCTGTGAAAATTTTAAAATCTAGTTTCGCAACACGAGAAACAACTGAGATGCTAAATTTATATGGTTAAAAGAGGTTATGACATATGAATGACAGGATAAACGAAATTTTGTCTATTTAAATGATTTTGTCTAGTTTTTACCTGGGAGAAATTTTTTTGGCGGTAAGTTTGAAGATTAGTCTGCTTTGGCCAAAATTTGTCAAGTTGCCACAAACCATCTGCACTTGTAGATAGATGGTTGGTGATGACAGAAATTTTGTCGAAACGAACAACTTTTTTTGCTAGTGCAGATCGGCCCACAAGCATAAACTTGTATGCCTGACTTGCATTTGTTGTATTAGGCAGGTTTCACAGATGATATCTTCTCTACTTTAATTTCTCATCTGCATGCTTGGTCTAAATTAGATATGCTTTACTTGTTGGCTGACTTGAAGGTTCTTTGTCTTTTTCCAGTATCCATGGAGAGACAGTAGTTTATTTCTTCTCCTAGAAGTCTAATCTGAGTTAATTTACAATTAATGAGGATGGACACTAATAGCAATAATTATCAAGAAAGTATAGAATGATTTACGACTAAAACTTTCTTCATTACATGCTTTAAAAATTAGCAAGCATACAAACTAATGAAAAATAAAATGTTTGGGTAAAAATACATGTATTTGGGTACTGAAACTAAACCAGGGAATTGATGCACTGATTTCAGTTCTGTATAATACCATGTGCACACCATTCCTAGAGCTTTGTTTCACTTAATGTCTTGAAGGTGGAGTGCAACAATTCCAAAAAGACCTTGGGCAGACAGTTATTCCTTTTATAGGTCAACATTCTTGTTACTAGATCTTGTTGTCTCTTACACCAGGAGTTCTTGTCAGGAGGACAAACTCTGTGTTGCTTTGCTGAATCTTAAGCTTGGATAGAGTGGTGTAAGATAGTGATAATATTCTTTTTCACGGTGTAAACAGCTACATTTATTTCTATTAGATGGACTTGGGTTGACAGAATGTTCTGTGTAATGTCCAGACCATGGTATCTCTGAATCTGCTTTATTTGTGTGTTGAAGAGGTGGTGAGGTCCTCCAACTGGCTTTTTCATGTGAAAAACACTTACCTCAAGGAAATCAGTGTACATATAAACACTGAACAGGCAAAAAGCAAAGAAAAAATTATTCAATATAGAAAGTAACCTAAATTAGAGCAAAAATAAATCAACAACTATGTATTTAATGTCTTACGCCTGCAGTCAAACAGAAACTGTACAAAGTTAAAAAAATTGCTGAGAACTGTTCAGAACAATGGAAGTTGACCACATGTTACACATAACTTATTAAGTAATAGATCTGACCTTCCTCACACTCATGTGGGCTGGAGATAGTTGAGGAAAACTTTGTGAGATTTATTAGTCTATATCTTTGTACTTTTTTCATCAAGCTTGTTGATGAAGAGTCAAATTAAACCTGTTTTGGTCTAGATGCACTGATTGGTTAATCCATGACAGATTCAAAGAAAGATGACCTTCTTGATGTACCAGTTGTTGCATAATAATAATAATTGCACTTTACAATTTCAATGTTAGGGGATCAAAATCTTCTTTGTTGTCTTCTGTTGTCTTCTGCTGTTCTCTTCTATGCAAAGTTTGCGCAGCTTGGGAAGGATGTGTCTCCAAACAGACGAACCATCATCTGGTATTCTTCTGGTTGATTGTTGAGATTTCTGTCTGGTCACCACAAGAGACTCAGAGCTTTGCAGTCACTTGGCCAGATGAATACCTGGTGAAACAATGCTTCCACATCAGACATTAAGGCTACTTAATCCTCTCTGAATCTGGTTACCACACCAACAAGAGAGTCAGTTAGGTCTGGCCCCCACAAGAGCTGGTCATTCATTGAGGTGCCATTATGCTTGGCTGAACAATTAAAGGCTACTCTCATTTTACCAGGTTTCCGCGGGTTGAACACAGGGTGATGAGGGAGACACCAGTGGGTTCCTAGAGGGCCAGGGCCTTGACTATTCACCTTTTTGGCATAATCTTTAGATAGCAGATTGTCCATAAACCCTTTGTATTTTTGATGGATGAATGGTTCTCCTAGCAGTTGCCTTTTCAACTGGAGGAGTTGATGCTTTGCTAGTGTTCTGTAGGCATGGCAGGTGGAACTTCCAGGTTAAAGCTATTTTGTAGTGGCCGTTTTTTAGTTTAACTGTTTCTTCCATGATTTTCAGGGCCCTCTGGTCATTGAGTGGCAGAAGTTTTTTATTCATAGAAGGTATCGCAAAACTCATGAAATTCTTCATCAAGGTTCGCAAGGTACGTTTAGACATGACCGCTCTTCCCAACGGGCCGTTAAGCATCTAGCCTAAGACTGTTTGAGTAGCAAAGGGACCACCATCGTCACTTGGTCTCGTTTCTTTAGGTTGTAGAGTCTTCGGTACCTCACTACCAATTAGGAGACAATTTCAGTGGCAAAAATCTCTCGATATCCTCTTGCCAGGTGATAGCATCATGGAGGATAGGCAGGCTTGGCTTTGAGTAGATCTTTGGCAGCTGCACTGTGGTTTTCTTGCTTGAATCAAAGACTTCCAAACTGACTAGGGAGCATTCAATTGGCTCGTTTTCACCATGCTGGGATGTTAGTGACTGCTTCGTTTTAGTTCCTTTTCAGTTCAGCTTCTCCAAAAGGTTTTTGTTGCAAAACGACATGTTTTAACTCAGAGTTCAGGAATGCATATGTCTCCACCATCTTACCATGACCCTTTGCCTTGACCCAGTCTGGTAGAATTGCAAGCAATGGTTACTAAATTACTTGATGTACAATAACTGGACTTTATTTAACCATTGTTGGCAGGGTTAAGATTTATGGATGATGGCTTGACACCTTTGCCTTGGCCCCCCATTGGGTTTTCAGTCATAGTTGAAGTGGTTGAGGCGATTGTAATTCTTCTTGGATGTAGCAAGGTGGAATGTTTACCGACACACCCTTGTACCCCATGGAAGCTTTCCTTTGGGTAGTTGCACACAATGGGACCAGCTCTCAGATAAAATCTACGGTATAGTAAGTTCCTGTGACAAGAACTGAATTAACATCACATTTCAAAACCAATAATAATAATAATAATAATAGTAATAATAATAATAATGGTAATGGCTATTTCTACTGCTTAAAAATTTGTTCAGAGCTTTTATTTAAAAGCTCTGAACAAATTTTTAAGCAATGGAAGTAATTCTGGTTTGAATGAAACACTCAGAAATTCCAACATAAAGACTTTCTTGACTTTCTAAAGGAGACGTTTGGGTTTCTCCTTGTGCTAGGCAGATTTACAAATGCATCTTGGAAATGGCTCTTCATGGAAGCAAATAAGAGCTCCAAACAGATTTCCAGTGAGATAATGGTGTACTGGTTGCCATAACAACTCTTTGGATCTCCACAGGAAATGGCAATCCGAGGAAAGGAACAGTCCTTTGCTTGATCTCCAAGAGGTCTCAACCTGTATCTCAAGTTTGAAGGGCTTTAAAAAGTTGAATTTTGTTACAAATAAAACACCCAAAATTCCAACACTACTATCTCCATAAAATAATTAATTCCACAAACTTAAGGTAGACACAATTAAG
>CALNXJ010000036.1:1617500-1632500 GCA_942486045.1 Pocillopora meandrina
AGAATTTCTGGAATGTATCATAATTAGACCATCTGGCACTCCTCATAATGGTATCCAAAGGTATCTGTGCTGCCTTAGCACAGGAGGTAGAAGCTGACCTGGTGCTGTGAGCACTAAACAGACTAGTGTCAATGCCAGATTTGCTTAGTGCATTTTTAAGCCAGTTGCTAACTGTATCTGCTGACTGGAGACTGGCTTATTTGGTTTCTTGTAACTTAAAAACAGTTGAGATGTACCCTGTCTTAAGGCACTGGTCCTGTTGAAATACTCTAGCATGCAAGTAACAACACACAACCAAGGATCTGGTTTTTAAGCAACAAACTCCAGGCTGGAAATGTGCCTGCCAGGCCTGGAAGTCTTTAACAATGTTTTGATAACAAAAAAACATTTATCATAGTGAATAACCTGACAAAAGAGCCAATAATATAACCAACTTGTGAGTTAAATATTTCAATGTAAGAGATTCTGGTGGATGTAAAGTTTGTAAATAACTAAGACCTGCTTGATGTCCCATGTCTCAGAATATTTAGGAAGAGTAGGTGTTGATTCAAAAACCCCTTTGATGAATCTGCTCACTAAAGGATGACTTCCAAGGCTCTTACAGCCATCAATCAGAATGCAGGTTGACAAAGCACATTTAGTAGTGTTAATAGTGCTGTATCCTACACCAGTATGGTACAACTCTACTAGGAAGTTCACTCCTGTTTCTGCAGGAGCTGAAAAGGGATCCATTTTCCTTTTACTGCAGTACTGCTTCCATCTCTTAATGTAGGGTTCATACTGCTTTTTTGCATGATGACGACACCTTTTTGAAGAAGTTTTTCAATTTCAGTGTAAACGATATCCATTTCAGTTTCCACTTTTGTTGTTATTGCCAGGTTTGTCATGAAAGGGGTGACTAGAGACACCAGCCGCAAGGTTGCTAATTTTGTTCAAAGCCTTGATACTGTTGAGTTGGGATTAGAGTTCATCTCCAAATAATTTCCCAGTGATTGGAATGTGGGGCAAACACAAGGCACTATATTCCTTGTTCAAGCAAACTCACGACGGTGCTGGGACAAACTCTGGTACTGTGACCCAACAGTGCAATAACATCTGTACTGAAGGTCAGGAGTTCCTCCAGATTCGAGGTGATATTGGAGTTTTTTGATTCAGCAAGTGTAGTCATAATTTTGCTGGCTGAGCCAGTCAAAATAGCCCCAACTTTTGCGACTGCCTTCTGAATGGCTGCTACGTGGAGATCTCTCTGTTTAGCCTGATGAGCAAGCTTGTCCCAAATTTCAGGGTTCACTGTTGCTACAGTGACCTTATCACAGTTTGATGGGCAGCCATATTTGTCAAGTTTCTCATGGTACTTCCCGTCAACAAGTTTAGCTGAGAAACATTTGTTGCCAAATTCTGTCAGTTTGGCAGTCACAGCCTCACTGTTCTTTTCTTCAGCATCTTAGTGACTATTGATGCCTAAAAAGCTTGTTGAGGGTCCTCGACCTTGCTTAAGCTTTTTGGTGGTGCTGACCCTTGTAGAGCATGAGTGACCTGAAGCAATGTGTTAGAATTTGCTAAGTCGGCATCATTGCTTAGCTCATCACGATGAGAAGTCGTGGTTTGTTGTCTTTTTGCATTAGTAGGTGATGCTGTGTCAGCATGCATTCTCTTCAAGGTATTTCCCATCGAGGAAATGTTTGGTTAAAATGGTCTGATTCGTGCTGACGATCATAGTGGTGAGCAAGTCGCTCAAGTTTTTAGTCTTTTCTGTGTTTTCTGCAGCTTTGGTCGATTCCATGTTGTCTCTTAAAAGGTCTTCTTCATCGTGGCAGTAATCTTTGTCTTTGTCTTTGTCAACATGGTCCAGTAAAAGGACCAAAAAAAACTCGCCTTGAATGAACTTAATCTCCCAAAGATCAGACACAAATTGATCTCCTACTCGCTCACGCATTCTCTCATGTGGCTCCGAATCGACCAATGTCCAATGATGAAGTAGAATTCATACTTGGCTCCGAGGCTTAGGGGAATAAAGCAAAAGAAATGTATTATTCGTTGCTGGGCCTCAAGATGATCTCTTTTGTTTTACTCCCCCAAGCCTCACAGCCAAGTATTAATTTTAATATCTCAAAACTATTTTATTAATAAATCTTTCACCAGTTGAATGTTACTATGAGATAGAAGTATCTGTACTGCTTAAAAGTGAGAATTAAGCAACTTGGTTTCCTTGGGGATTATGTATGGCTACCTACCAGTACTAATGCTTCATTGGTCCTTGGACAGCTCTGAGTTCTCTTTGCTTGCCCAACAATGAATGAAAGCCCACTGCGTTGGTTTGCTGTTTCTCCATCTCAGTGGTCTGTTCGTCGGCGGTTTCCATGGCGCGAGCTACTTTCAGTAAGTTCTCAAGATTGAGACTCTGTTCGATTGCTTTACGTCTCAGGCGAAGCGATGAGGTTCCTTGAATAATCTGCCGCTTAATTTCCAGTTCGGGATCGGCGAACTGACACTTGCATGCTAACAGCTGGAGACGTGTGTAAAACTCGCTAATGTTTTCACCAGACTTTTGCATTTCCTGACGAAAGGCATAGACGTGATAATCCACACACTTTTGAGGCTCAAAATGATCAGCAAGAGCCTTTACGGCAGTCTTGTATTCGTCACTTCCTTCCGGCGGTTCTGGAGCGGTAATGCAATGACATGGCTTTCTTTTGAGATGCTCGGGTAATGTTCATTGCTGTAAACATGTTGTCCAAACGCTTGACATACTTCTCAAAGCGAACGGGTACTGTATCTCTTGGTTGAAGATCAAACTCAGGAAAGGTCGGTAGGTTAATTGCCATTGCAGAAGTTGTTGAAGGCTGCGAAGGCGAAGTGGTTGATGAAGAATCTGCAGGCATTGAAAACAAGGTTGATCGGTAGGATTTTCCAGTTGATTTAACACTTTAAACGCTTAAAGATTTCCGTCTTCGATTTCTTGCATCCCATCCTCGTCGCCATTTGTGATGTTTTGAATGGATTTCAAAACAAGATGCAAACGATTAACAACGATTTAATAAACAGTTGTAAGAAGAAGTGTTACAGCATCGGTGGACGCCATGGTCGTTCTGCTACATATATCCCATAGTTCCTAGCGAACATCTGGTATCGATAACTTCCGGTTTACATGAACATTACATCAACTACTCCAAGAGAGAATATCCAAGTAGGTTACAGAAATGGTTCGCGAATTGTAAACTGTTAATAAGTTGACAAAATTTCCCTAAATTATGGTGCCGATACGAATCTATCATTCATAATCGCTTATGAAATTCCGAGACTAAACCTCAATGAATTTAACAGAAAATATCCAGGAAGGTTACAGAAACAGACTCTCAAAAACTGCTCTTGAATTCGATAACTGTAAACAACAATTATTTACGCGAACCATGTGCTTACCAGCGCGCTTGTGAGGTCAAATTGCCAGAACCCCGTTTAATTGCACGATCACAGCTTGGACGCTTCTTGAAAAATATGAAGACTACCAATTTTAGAGATTAATTCTTCAGTTTCCAGCATAAGGAAAAAAATACCGTATAGCAAGCATGTTCATCATAACGCCTCGAGATGTTGAGCAAAGAGAAGGTGGCTCCATGTTTTGTGACACAAACCGTTTCCTGAAGTTCGAACGAATCGAGTAGAAAGCTTGAAAACATAGCACTGAAAAGTACGACAACCAAACAATTGAATTCACTCATTCCGCTGTAGAACCATCTCCACTTTATCTGTGAATTTGTTTGCACCACACATTTGCGGTCCGTAATTTGATTCTTAGATGTTTGACGGGTTCTCGCATGACAATATCGTCAAAATCAAATTACCGCGTTAGACTTAATGTAAACATGAACATCGCTGACTCTATCCCATTTTATTTTAATTTTGGGAAAGGCCATTACTTCGTTCTTAGAGTAAAACAACACATCTCTGGCAAAGCGCAAATTTTTCAAATAAATAGAGTGAATCCTGCGATAATTAACTGAAGAGAAAAAAAAGTAGAAACTTGCACTCGCCGTTCAACATCATTTGAAAACTTTCTAGGCAAAACAAAATAAATAAGATAACTTCTTTTCCCATAACACCACGACTGTATTAAAGTTTCAAACGAAAGGACAAGAAATAACTTGAAGAATACGAACACTTTGCAGTATTATTCGAGCGATGAACCGGCGTAAGAGTTTTTAGGCTATGAATGCCAGAGTCATTGTTTAACAGAAACGTGATCGGTTGAATTAAAAACTGAAGCTAGTATCAAACGACGATTGGTAAAAAAAAAAGTTTGAATTTTTTTCTGAGTCTTAGCGTAAGAGAAAACCCAGATAGGACACAGCTTACCTGCTCTTCTTTCGCGGATCCTTTGCAGTTCGCTTCTCTTTGTTGATGACCTCTTTTCTGTCTGTTTTCAGAAGCGACTTTGTATTTCCTTCTCGCGTTGCTCTTCGCTAGAAACTCGCATTTTTACATATGACCTTTATTGTTCTCTTTCGTGTTCCTCTCGTCATATTCTGCCTATTTTGGCGTCCTTTGTAACTTTCTTGCACGATTTTCTGGACTCGCTTTACACCGTTTACTTGTTGCTTTCTTTGGTCGCTCTGTCTCTTTACATCCAGCCTATTTTCAATTAAAACCCTCTCTCCACGAACTTGAATTATGACAATTTCCTCCGGTTGACAAAGCTTAATCTCTGCCGGTATTGTTGTCTTACCAGTTGTTTAGAAATTGCAAAAAATTAGAATTACTGTTCAACTACATCCTGACCAGTTTGATTTCCCGCTCAAAACGCGGGTGGCAAATTTCATCTGCTAGCTCACGTGAAGCCCTCGTGCAATGCCTAACCGTATGCCCGCAGGACGCTACACTGCAGCTCGACGTTCGAGTATGCGCACTTTATCGTCATCTGACGGTGTCTCTCGGCGCACTCTCATGGGGTATCCAAGTTACGCACGCAATCACGCCTACGCATTACCTTCTCCCTCGCCCTTCCATTACGTAATGGCTAAGATAGTGCCCGTGGTACAGTTGCCCGCGCATGCTAAAAGTAGCACCTTGTACGGTCGTACGGTCGTACAACCAAATTTTTTTGGCTTGATGGGTTACTACTATTTTGTATAGTTATGGGGCTACGCTCTGCGAGCTCCGCTATCAAACAAAAATCAAACACAACTGTTCGAATGCTAACATATGAACATGTCAATAAACTTTGCAGCAAGACTAAATTTTAGCCAGCACAATCTGAAAAATCCAGTTTAAATCAATTTTGAACAGTGCAAGAAAGTTGGACAATAAAGTTGTTGGCTGGAATGAGAAATGTTGTAGCTGTAGGTTGTTAAAACTCTCTGTTGATTGCTTACTTTTGAGGACTTAGAATAAGCTAATCCTAGTTTTTGCAGCTACTATACAGAACAGAGATTCTTGTCAACAGTGATCTTCCCTAGTTGAACACTCTTCTCAATTTGGGCGCTGTAGTTATGTGAACAATAACAGCACTTCTCTTCTCCAAGCCCTTTGTCAAAGCCAAAAAAACAGGCTTGTCCATTTGTTACCCTTTGTGGTATATAGGTTTGCTTAATTCTAGGTATATCTTCTCCCCCATAGCCCCTTTCTCTGAGCCAGATAAGGTGAACACATTTGTGCTGAAAAGTCTGCATTTACCTTGAATGATTATTGGTATTTTGGCTATACCTTCAAATTTCCATATGCTTGGCTTCTCAGCCCTCCATAGACACTCTATTTAAGCCCAAGTTGTATTTCTGAAAAACATCAGATGTATGGGCAGGAATGATATGTCCCACAGACCAGGTTGTTGGGGTCACTGTGCTAAACAAGCTGTTGCATCTTAAGAAATTGGTACAGTACTGTTCTGTTTAAGTTCTGCAATGTTTTCTTGAGAAACATTGGGAACTCTACAAAACAGGGAAACAATTTGCCTCAATTGTAGTGACATGTAGTGAAAAGGTTTGCTTCTCTGAATTATGTGCTTGCTTGATAGAATCAATGATAAACATGAAATTCGTTCCATGAGACTTGTTCCATTGGTAAATCTGGAGTTGGTGGTGGTCTGTATGGAACCCCTTCTACCTTTTTGCAGGTGGCACACTTTCTCAAAATTCCCTTCATGGCTTCATGACCTCTTGGTATCCAGAATCTCTCTCGAATGGTGGTTAAGGTATCCTTGATACCACTATGCTTTATCTTGGAATGTACATCCTGGATAATGAAATTCGTTAATCTGTGTTTAGATGGAAGTGGGACTGAAAGTGGGGCATTGCTTACTCTACCCTTGCATCCAATGATTCATTGATCGTTCAAGAACAAACCTAGTTGTGTAACATAGACTGGTGGATATGTTCCTCTTTGACTTTGCAGAAAATCAAGCTCTTTAGCAAATGAAGCTTTCTATACAGTCCTAATCCAAAGCTTTTCGGCCTGATTCACTTCTTCTGTGTCGAGATCCTTTCTCAGCTCTCTGGGTATCTTGCGAGTTTCACTGTCTGGTGTACTCGTCTTGGCATTACATATGAATCACAAGATGTAGGCTATTACACGAAATAATCGTGTTACACTGCTGTATTGTTCGATGTCGATGACTAGACTGAGATCAACTGACTGGTAGTCTGACTTTGTTGTGACCAGAGAATGCATTACACTTGCAGGGTGTTTCACCATTTCTTGTAGGACATCTTCTTTATCCAACAATGTTTTTGTTTGAGGCGACCTGGGCCAATGATCTCTTAACAACTTTAGAAACTTGGGCCCATTCCACCACATTTGGTTTCCCACTAATTGCTCTCCTCTACATCCTCATGATGATACATCAGCCCGATTCAACTCCTTGGGACAGAAATTCCAAATCGGCCTTGTTAGTAAGTTCTCGTATCTTGCTGACCTGGTGTTGCACTTAAGGTTTCCATGCCTCGGCGTTTTTTATCCAACACAGCGTGGTGAATGAATCAGCCCATAGAAACGTTCCTTCAATTTGTAGAATGGACTGTAAGACTTGTTGTGTCGAATGAACCAGCTGGCCTAACAATGTGGCTCCTAGCAGCTCCAACCTGGGAATTGACTGTGGTTTGATCAGGGCTGCACTAGTCTTTAATGTCACGATATTGACTTGTATTTCACCATTGCTGACTTCGGTTCTCAAGTACACAACTGCTGTGTACTCTCTTTTGGAAGCATCTGAAAACCCATGAATTTGATACGAGCACATGACTGACTCTGTCATGGGATGATTGGCATAACAACTGGGCACTTGGATGTTCTTCAGAGTGTTCAAGTTGTTAATGAAGGATTTCAATTTAACTAGAACTTCCCCTTCCAAGCTTTCATCCCAGCTGACCTTCTCAATACATAGAATTTGGAAGAGGATCCTCATGTTGATTGTGAACGGAGTTAACAGTCCAATAGGATCAAAGATTTTGGCAGACAGTTTCAGTACAGATCGTTTGGTAATTAGAAGACTTTGTGTGTACTCAATTAATTCGGCGAGGTCATATTGAAATTTGTCTCGAATTACATCCTGGTAAATCCTGAGTATCTTCACAATTTGTTTTGTTTGTGATTTAGCAGCATCTGCACTTGATGTCTCTTTGTCGGAAACAGAATAATAGCATAGATATCAAATAGCGATTGTGAAATGTTTGTCTGGAAATTTTGTTATTCTTATGTCTGGAAGATTCGTATCTAGCCAATCAGCGTTCTTTTTAACTAAGGTGTCCCGCAAAGGAAACGGCTAGCTTAATTAATAATTAAATTGAAATCAGAAACAAAACAAAACAAAGTAATGAATGTCAAAGTTCGCTGAAATCACTTTATATTCTCCGTCCATCCGCACAGTTCTGTCCTGCGTTTAGTTTTAAAGTTCTTCACTCTCTATAGCGTCACGAATACGCAAGTTTGCGGCAACCGCAGCATCTCTCCGTGGACGAAAAACTGGCGCTTTAGCATTCAGGGGGGTAAGGACTTCAGCTCTCTCCGGCGCTCTATCGCATGCTAGTTCCATGGGATAAAGGTGTTGAATCGGCCTCTCCAGAAACGTTTTCCCTGCGCGCAGCTTCACTCCACGTACAATTCCATCACGGCCGTTGAATAGTTTATCGACCACTCCTAATGGCCACTTTCCTCGGTTCTTTTCTTCTGAACGAATGAGAACGACGTCACCAGGCTTTAAGGGCCTCGCCTTGCCGTTTCCATTGCAGTTGTGACGCTCTCTGAGCGCCGCCAAGTACTCTCGAGACCAGCGTCTCCACACAGCGTCCTTACAAGACCTCAAATACTTGGCACGCTTTCGTAGGTCAGTTGTCTCCTCTCGCCATGGTTCTTGTTCAGGGAGGCGAATACATCTTTGGAATAGGAAAGAAGATGGGGTGAGTAGAGGGGGCTGAACGTCATCTTCTACATAGGACAGGGGGCGGCGATTTAGTTGAGTTCCAACATCCAGCACGACTTCGCACAGCTCTGACCAGGATAGCATTCCTCCACCAATTACTTTATAGAATGCACGTTTGAAGAGGCCCACTAGTCACTCAAACTGGCCACCCCACCAGGGTGCTCGACTTAGGTTAAACCTCCAGATAATCTTCTCCGATGCAAGGTAGCCTTGAACTTGCTCATCTTTCTGGATTCCTTTCAGTAGGTTTGCCGCTCCTACGAACGTTTTTCCATTGTCTGAAAAGATCTTTAAAGGCCGTCCACGTCTAGCGATGAAACGCTTCAAGCTTGAAAGAAAGGTAGTAGTTTCCAGATTAGGCAGGACCTCCAAGTACAAGGCTCTCGTTAAACTGCACGTGTAGAGCACCAGATAGCCTTTTCCTTCTACACGAGAGGACTTGCGGTACTTAATCGGCCCAGCAAAATCTACGCCAACAATTTCAAAGGGAGTTGAGCCCTCAGTTCTCTCCAGAGGCAATAAACCGGGGGGTGGAGCTGCGAGAGCAACAGCCTGGAAGCGTTTGCACCCATAACACTCCCTGATGACTTTCTTCGCGAGGCGCCTCAGGCGGGGAATCCAGAACTCTTCTCTCACTTTAGCCATAGTAAGCCCCACTCCCCCGTGAAGAGTGGCTTTGTGGACATGTTCGACATATTTGTTTGCGAACGTTGTGGCGTCTGGGATGTATATCGGATAGACCCCTTGCAGTCTCCCACGGCACTCAAGCAATCCATCTTTGTTCTTCTGTAAGTTTAGGCACAGGCGATCTTCCTCCATGCTTTCACTTCCCCGGCTCTGTACGCGTAGCAACCAAAAGTGTTTCTGCTTCTCAATTTCGTCTGTTGTCAGGGGTCCCTTTGTTCTTGTCGCTCTTTTCGCTCTAGCGTTGTTTGCGAACCGCATAATCCAAGCGCACACTCGCAAAGTCTTCCAGTAGTTGTGCTTGGCCAGAAGATGGTCTAGATCGTCATCAGCTTTAACGGCCATGGCAAAGAGCTCCTTTGTAGCTTTCATTTCTGCGTTAGATTCAGCGGTGGGCGCGGTCACAAGGTCGGCTGGCCATTTCGCAGGATCACTTAGCCACTCTGGTCCCTTCCACCACAGTTGGTTCTCCTCAGTTACCAGTCCACCTCGGCTAGCAAGATCTGCAGGATTATCCTGGGTAGGTACGTGCCTCCAGACAACATCAGAGTGTTCTCTAATTTTTCGTACCCGGTTGGCCACAAACTGCTTATAGTCTCCTCCTCCTAGTATCCAATGTAAGGCAACGCTGCTGTCAAGCCAACAATGCAGCGAAGTCACAGGGAATCCTTGAAGTGCATCTTGTACGTTGGTCAGAAGATTTACAGCCATGTGACCGGAGACCAGTTCGCGGCGAGGTATTGTCAGCCCTTGTTTGGCCAGTCTTGCCTTTGCTGTAACCAGGCCTTGGTTGATTGCGCTTGACTGTTTGACCACAGCGTACACAGAAGCGGCCACGCCCTTTCCGCTCGCGTCTCCAAAAGCATGAAGTTTAATGTCCTCGATAGGTTCTTGGACGCTGGTAAGTGCTCGTGGACAAGTTACGTGTTGCGGCAAGGAACGTTCCCACTTCTGCCACTGCTGTTCTAGGGGGGTGGATAACGGAGCGTCCCATGCACGTTTCTCTTCACAGGCATCGCGGTACAAAAGCTTTCCTTGCAGGGTGATTGGAGCGATAAGACCAAGGGGGTCATAGATCCTCGCCACTTTTCCCAGAATCCCTCTCTTTGTCGGTTGGGCAACTTCCTCTGGAATTGCAACTCCAACTTCGTCCGTCAGTTTGTTCCACTTTAAACCAAGCAGCCCACATTCTCTCGGCTTGATTCCGAGTTGTTGCTTGGCGTAGCTTAAGTCATCCCCAGTTTCAGTTTCTTCAGTGAGCTCTAGTTCAGCCACGTTTGAATGCCACTTGTGTAAGTGAAAGGTGGCCTGGTGGAACATCTCAGTTGCTGTAGCTTTCTTTTGTTTCGCTTCTTGGATAGTACCTCCACCAGAAATGAGATCGTCAACGTACAGTTCTCGCTCGATTTCTGCTACGCGATCAGGGTGTGTAGGTCTGCAAGTGTTCAGATGGTGCTGAATTACGCCGCCAAGCAGAAACGGCGAGGGTCCCAAACCAAACAGAGCTCTGGTGAATCGGTACGTGCGAACACGAAAAAGATCCTTGCTTTCCAACCAATGAAACCGCAGTGCATCTCGATCCTGCTCTCGGATACGCACTTGAAGAAATGCTTTGCGAATATCACCAGCGATAGCCACTGAATGAAACCGTCCCCTTAGGAGTACCTTCCATAGTTGATTCTGCAGGGGTGGTCCAACTTCCAGACAGTCGTTTAGGGAAGGGGCTGAGTCGTACGCTCTGGCTGAGGCATCGTAGACAATACGCATCTTGGTAGTTTCTGCACTCTCTCTCACTACTGCTTTGTGCGGGATGTAGAATTCTCTTTGAGTTGCTGGCATCTCTGCTTCTTCAATAATTCCTTCATTAAGCTGTTCTTGTATGATAGCGTCAAAGTCGTCTAGCCTTCCTGTCTTCTTAAGTCGTTGGACTAGGCTCCCCAGTCGCTTTAAGCTTCCAGACTTGTTAGAGGGCAACGGAGGATGGTCCCCTTTCCAGGGAAGGCCAGTTTCATACCAACCCTCAGGGCTGCGGCTGAGTTGTTCAAGGAATTCTTCATAAACAACGCTCTGATCGCCATTAGGTTTGTCTTCGAGTCCTAGGACGTCCATCCGGTAAAGCTCTTCATAGTCATTCGAGGCCGTCTGCGCTAGAAAAATCTTGTCCAGGTCTATCTCCGTTCCTGGCGACATGATGGTCCATCCAAAAAGAGTGTACTCAGCCACAGGCTCGCCGATAGCTCCGGTGCGTTGGGATTCTCGAGTTTTTATCTTCGCGTTGTCACTCGCGCCCAGAATAACATGGACCGGAAGTAAGCTCTTAGTGTCGGTGTCTTCCATTGAAACGCCTTCCAGATGGCGGTATTTGCTGATCATTTCCTTATAGTTAGGATTTTCCACGGACAAAAGTTCAGCGCGGTCTACTCTAGTTACTCGTAATGAAATTGCATTGTTTCCTTTAGTGTCACTCACTTGCGTATTGTAAGTTTCTGTCCGCTTAGTCACTATGCCCACGATAGCTTGTATACGGCGTGTTAGAGTGCGAGCTGGTACGAGGTTTAGACGATCCAAGATGTATCCTGAAGCATAAGACGCAGTCGCACCGGTGTCCAGTAGGGCTCTACAGGTCACGCCATTCAACTTGACAAGTACGATTGGATGGCAGACTTTCTCTCCTTCTTGAGTTGCAGTTAGAGCCACTCCGCCGTTGTTCGCTCTTTGGCGTCCAGTTGCCGACGGTCGGTCGCAAATAGATGAGTGGTGCCTTTGTTTGCAGTGTACGCAAGATGTGCGGCTTCGGCATTGTGAAGCGCTGTGTTGAGGCCCAGTGCAGTTGAAGCACAAGCGTTTGTTTTGTAGAATGCGACGGCGCTCCGCTGGAGATGTCACGTTCTCACACTCCCAAGATCTGTGTGTCACGCGATCGCAGTAGACACACGCGTGTCGTGGGTTGGGTTCGCCCTGTCGCGCGTAGAAACTTCTGTCACGAGGCAAACGTGGGGGACGCGTCGGACGCGGCGGGTGATAAATCGGCGGAGTCGGAGACGTTTCGTTTCTTCTTCGCTGTGATTTCGTGCGCTTTCCTTTTCATTCGGAGGGGCCTTGACGGTTAATTGGTTTTTCTTTTCTTTGTCCTGCTTTATTCATTTGCAAAATGACTGTCAGTTAGAATTCCACCCATGCAGTGAGAATCCCCTTCTTTCATGATTCCTTGCACCTTATTATACAGGTCTACAGTTTCATTCCCATAAAACACTCACCCTGCCAGATCATCAACATGGAGGCTTGAACATAGCAAAGATGTCACGGCAGGTTTGCTTTCTTAATACTTGGCAAGATGGTGATTTATGATACTTGCAAGAATAGCTGGACTTGATGTTAAGCCAAAGACAAGTCTTCGAAATTAGAAGTGTTTGATTTCTGGGCAATCCTTCTCAATGTTGTAGATCCAGAAAAACCTTAGCATTCTTCTATCATCTGCGTTGATCTGTATCTGATGAAAAGCTTCCTCGATGTCAGCTATTACAGCAACCTCAAACTTGGTCACAATATCAAAGAGGTGTGGCACTAAGTTTGGTCCTTTCTCTAAACACTCGTTAATGGAGGCAGTTGACTTGTTTGTTTTAGTTGATTCATCAAACAAGACTTGTAGCTTCGTGGTTTCCCTGTTGGTCCTAGTCACACCCTGATGAGGCAAGAAGTGCGTGTGAGCTTGGTTGTCATCATTTTCTGGTAGGGCTTCGATAATCCCTGATTTGACTTGATCCTTGATCACATTGTCATAATCTTTCAACTGTTCTTTGTTTCTCTGCAATCGTGAGTGCAGCTGTCTCAACCTTGTTACACACATGTTATACTACATATACAGGGAAATAACCTTCCTTCCATGGCAGAAATACCTCTTATCTTCCTTCCTTCTCTTTGAAATGTGTGTTCTTCAGGAATTTGCCACCATGTAACTAAGACTCAAATGGTTTGTCACATACTCCTAGTGATACTGTGTCCCAGAATTTCTGCAAAGAGTTGCTCACTGTGAATGTAAAATTGGCTCTAGGACATCAATTTTGGTCACTCAATGATTAGATTTGTTGTTAAAAACCTCTTCCTGAAATCTTCAACACTTGTGTGACCAGACAAGATCCACCCAAACATACTGCCAACTGCTACAGGATGGCTTTTGCCATGAATAACATTTCCTGATACAACATCAAAATAATAATCCAATCCAATCAAGACATCAATGAAATTTATTTTGGTTTTGGGCTTTCTTGGTTTCACAACGAACAAATCAACTGATGAAGCCACTGACCACAGTGACGACATGTTTTCGGATTTTGGCATTCCTTCATTTTGTAACCAAATCGTAAGCAATTAAAACATCGTTTATCTAGTTCCAAAATGTTTCTTTGTTTAGCAGTATCCTTAACAACATTGCAGCTATCTGCAACCTAATCTTGGACAGCAATTTGGACATAATGATTGGAATTAATAGACTACCATATTGATCTGATGTTACGCCGAGTGATGCCAAGCTGTGATAATGGACACACATTTGATCGTACATGTATCTAAGGCTTGAAGGGTAATCATTAGAACATGGTGACACTTTAAGAAGCTGATCCATATGTGCACTGATAAGTTACTAGAGACGGTCAAATTGTTCTTGTAATAATGTAACTGCAGCATCGTAGTTTGCCTCGGTTAAAGTGAGACGCTGGATTGTTCGAGTGGCTGCTCCTTTAAGAACAGAATTGAGGTAATTAAACTTATCAATTTTAGAAATCCTTTCGTTATAATGTACTGCTGACTAAAAAGGAGTCCCAAAAGGTGTTCCATTTAGAAGCATCTCCTCTAAACTTCGGAAGGGATAACTTCGGTAATCTAGTACAAACAACATTTTGACTGACTGGCTGTACCGTCGCTTGACGTGATTCCACGTGTTGTTGAGTTGACATGTTTGCTTTGTTTGCTTTTGTCAACTTTCCCTTTGAGACAAATAATTACACTTACACGATTGTTTTTCCTGCGAATGGGGTTACATAAATTACGCAAAATGATAAATCACATGATCATTCCATATACGGATTGTGGAATAAATTAAAGTAACATATTTACTACACATGATAGCATTGAAAATATTTCATGCTACTTTGTAATGATTACAATATTTGGATAAGGATTTTCAACTCTAAGCGCAAGAGTGTACTTAGGGAAAGATCTACAAGAAACAGTTTCATATGAATACATTAAAAAAATTCTGTAAGTTGAATTGTACATGGATAAAAATTACTACAGAGATATACTTCACTTCGATGATTATCTTAACAAACAATTAATGGGAAGTTCTGAGAATCAGTTTTCAATGCTACATGTTAAATTAATGGTTATTTTTCTCTTCCTGCTCAAGGGCTCTTTTGCAGTTGGTACAATGCCAGTTTGCACTTGAACCTTTCAAAATAATCGTTGAAATGCATTTCCTGTAGAAAAACTCCTTGCAGTTACAACATTTCAAACAGTGAGAAGGAGACTTTGAGTCTTAGTCTTCCCTCAGTATTCTACACTTGCACATTACCGAGACCTCTAGAACAAAAAGTGGCCTCCTGTCTTGACACTCAGGTACTTTAGAGAGGGGAAAGGGGTCTAATGACCCACTCTCAAGGCTCTTTCAAAGGTGTTGTCTCATTAGCTTCCTGTCAAATGTCAGATTAGAAGGATTGAGGCCATGGAGTAGCAACACCAGAAAAGCAATAGCCTAAACTCCACAGTCATCATAATTCTGATATTGCACATTTGGTACAATGACCTTGAAATTGTTTCCTTCCTTGTATATAGTTGATGTAATCTGTTTCTATACTAGGCCTGCAATTCTTCCTGAAAACAGGCTGTCATACAGATAAACTACTAAAGGAGTG
>CALNXJ010000036.1:1637500-1642500 GCA_942486045.1 Pocillopora meandrina
GAGGAAAACCACTGATTGACATTGATTTGGGGCCAAGCCTCCAAATCTTATTTAGAAAAAATTCTTATACTCCAAAAGAGAGCTGTTCGCTTGATCTACTTTCTGCCTTTCAGAACGCATGCGATTCCATATTTCGCGCAATCTAACATCCTGCCAATAACAATGCTCTACTTCAAACTTTCATCAATCTTAATGCTTGATATAACCACTAACTCTGCACCTAAAAATATCTGCAATCTTTTTATTTCTACACAAGACATACATCAGTATAATACCCGATCGGCATCTTCTGGTAACTACTATATTAACTATTCTAGGCTTAATCATCATAAAAACTCTTTGTCTATCGTTGGGGCTAAAATTTGGAACAGTATCCCCGAAAGCTATCGAAGTCTGCCGAAGCACATATTCAAAAAGAAAATTCAAGCATTACTATTTGCAACTCTAGGAAGTCTGGATAGTTATGCTGACACTAGCACTCTTGCACTCTTATTTCTGAAATAAAAAAGGCACCTTAATTATAATTCAAACATAATATATTAATTTACTTTTTATCACCTTTTCCCTCTTTTGTCAAATAATGTATGCAAAATCGAGTAATTCGCATAATTCGTGTTTTTGTAATTCGTGTTGTATGTCCTTAACACCGCGTGCCTAGATTAGCTCGCTATTTGCAGGAGGTGATTATTTTACAAATATTTTCCTGCAAACTTAATAAACTTGAAACTTGAACTTGACAATTCCTCGAAAGCGGTAATAATAAAGTTTATCAAGTAATATTTTATGGTCCACCGTGTCAAAAGCTTTCTTAAGGTCGATGAACACCCCACAAGAAAAAGTCTTTTATCCATATTGGTACAGATGGATTCCACCATGTCAAGTATAGCATGTTTAGTTGAATGTGCTTGGCGAAAATCATACTGGGATGAAGATAATAATTACTGTTTTTGTATGAAAACGTTCATTCTGTTGTACATAATGTACTAAAAAATCCTGTTGAAGTTTGACAGTAATGAAATCGGTCTATAATTGCAGGCATCTGTTTCATCATCAGCTTTGTAGACGGGTATAACTTCGGACATTTTTAGTTTAGAGGGGTATGCCCCTAGACTGACAGACTTGTTGAGAAAATTTGTAAGTACAGGGGATATTATGTCACACGAGTGTATAAGAAGTTGTGTAGGACAAGAGTAAAGGCCAGATGAGTTATTGCTCGGTATGGGTAAGATGAATGACACCTTTATTTAAAATAAATAACAATCCCAACACCAGGGTAGTCCCATCAGAATGTAAGGCTGTGCTATCAGTAGGAGCCCTGGTGAATAGGATCCTAAAATAAATACATACATATGGGGCTTTTCAGGGACAATTATTTAAATTACTAAAGTTACTAATAACTACACAATTAAAATTAATTAAATTTAAGAAACATTTACAACATTATCTAAACTTTGTAGTCTAGAAAAATACTAATAATAAATGAAGTTTAGAGAGTATTTAAAAAATTGTCTAAAAGTTTATTCTTTAAGATACGTTTAAAAACTTGAACCGAACGGCTTGATTTTAAAAAGGGGTCTAAATTGTTCCAAAGTCCAATAGTTCTGTAATAAAATGTTCTTTGTCCTGAGGCTGTTTTAAAAAGAGGTATATTAAGCTTTTGGCCACTCCTAGTTGTACACTTGGTAACTTGCTCGTGGGTAATGAATTGTGACGTCAGATATTTGGGGGCGTGTCAGGAAATGCATTTAAAAGCCATGGTAGCTTGGCGGTAGTATAGTTGGTCCTTAACGGGTAACCAAGACAAACTTTTTAAGTGGGAAGTTACATGATCGTACTTTCTCGCGTCACTAATGATTCGACATGCGAAGTTCTGCACAGCCTGCAATTTCCGTATATTTTTCTCTGTGGTATTTGCCCAGACGTTCGAGCAGTAGTACAACTTACTGAAAACTAAGGCGTTTATCATGGTTAACAATGACGTTCTGTCAAGACAGTGTTTGACACGGCTAATTTGCGCGAGGCGTGCGATACATTCCGATACTGTGGTCTTAATATGTCCTTTCCCAACAAAGACAAAACGAAACTCATGGAGCTTCGAAGTCATCTGTCGGCTCCCGAAAACAATTAATTTCGTCTTGTCTGGATTTAGTAATAGCCGATTTCTGAAGTGCCAGTTGCACACACTAAGGAGGTCTTCGTTCATCTCCTCAACAATCCGTTGGGTGTCTTGTGAATGAAAAGAAACAAACAATTTTGTATCGTCTACATAGCATTCAGTAGAGCAATTCCGTGGAGCTTCTGGTAGATCATTAACGTATATACTAAATAATAATGGGCCCAGGATGCTACCCTGAGGTACTCCATATTCAATTGGTATTGGATTGGAAACAGTGGAGTGAATTCGTTAATAGATAATTACTGAGGTTCGCAGCATTATACCCAATAATGCTGCGAACCGAAGTAATTAACTATTATAATTATTGACCCTCATAAAATCCTATTGTTCTCTCTCTGCATTACATCGACGATTTCAGTCGCCCCTTCATATTGATGTTTTGGTACACCAACAATGCAACTGAAATCGCCGATATAATGCTGAGAGAGAACAATAGGATTTTATGAGGGTCAGTAATTATTACAACTTGATATCTATTTGTGAGATGGCTGTTAAACCATTGTAGCACACTAGTTGAGGCACCAACGTCTTGTAGTTTTCGTAACAGTGTTTGGTGGTCGACACTATCAAACACTTTGCTCATATCAAGGAGAACACAGGCAGTTAATTTCTTATTATCTATTCCTTTAAGAAATGCATCAGTCGTGCGAAGTAATGATGTTTCAGTAGAGTGCCATTTTTTGCTTCCGTTTTGTTTTGTCGTCAGCCTCTTCTTTGTTGTCAAATAGGTGACAAACTGATTATAAGCGACTCTCTCACAGACCTTTGACAACACAGGTAGTAGCGAAATTGGTCTATTATTGTTAGGAAGTTCGTTATTGCCTTGTTTGGGAGTAGGTGTGATTTCGGCTGTTTTCCAGATCCCTGGGAATGTTGAAGATGAAAGAGAAGCATTGATGATTGATGTAACAAAAGGGAGTATAATCGGCAGGCAGTCTTTAATGACTCGAGTTGGCACTTTATCAATCCCAGGAGCCTTATTAGAAGGCATTGCATTTATAATGTCCTCGACTTGTTTGCATTCAACAGAATGAAATATAAATTGCTCAGATGTCGGAAAACTTCTAGGAGTAAAGATGCTGTTATTCAAGTCGAAGTTGTTCTCTTCAGCCAAAGATTCTATTTTGGAATTGGTTGATTTTCCAACTGATGCAAAAAAATTATTGAAAGTATCCGCCACGATCTTGTCCTCTTTGCTGTAAACTTTAGGGGAGACTGATCTTTTAGGGATGCAGAGCCGGATTGCCTTCCAAATACAATTTGTGTTCCGTGGGTTGTTTTGGATCTGATCTTTGATGAATTCACTCTCCACTGCTCTGATTGACTTCCTGACTTGGTGTTTAAGATTTTTATAGGTAGACCAGGCATGTGGATCATTAGTTCTACGAGCTGTTTTGCGCCAGACATTCCTAGATTTCATAAGTTTACGTATCTCCTCCGTTATGCAGGGATTTGGTTTTCCACGAACTTTAATTGACCTAATCGGAGCGTGATGATCGAGAATTTCATTGAACAACAGGTCAAATGCGTGTAATTTGTCATCAACGTCGTCAAATACTTTCACAACAGACCAGGGTGCACCAGACATATCAAACTGAAAAGCGTCTGGATTGTAGTTTTTTAAACTTCTAGTTGTAATATGTGTGTTCTTAGGTTGAGATACTGTCAGATGTAGGATGGCAAAGACCATGTCATGGTCACTAATCGAGCTGTCCATGACACCAGCCTTGACAACTTGTTTGGTTTGCGAAGCGAGAATAACATCTAAAAGAGACCACGACGATTCGGTCACTCTAGTAGGAGCAGCAATTAATTGCGATAAGTTAAACGACTCGTAAAAAATGGTTAAAGATTTCAATTCTCTACATTCGGTGCTGAGAAGATTACAGTTTAAGTCTCCCATTATGTACACAGGCTTGTCCAGTGATAACGCATAAATCAAAGTTGTTGTTAAATCGTTCTCCCAACAGGTTAGCGGTGTATCCGGAGGTCTATAAACAGTGCAAATAATAATTGACTTTAAATTCCTGACCTGTATTTTCAACCAAAGCTGATGAAAACCGGTGATTGAAATGTCAGAGATATCACCCATTAGTTCTGTACAATAGGTATTCAAGACGTATGCACATATCCTCCCGCCAGTCTTGTTGCTTCGATCGACCCTGTAGATGTTATAACCAGGCACTTCAATCTCCAAATCTGAAACAGAGACATCTAGCCAAGATTCAGATATAGTAAACACGTCAAATTTGTTTGATAAAATAGTATCTTTAACAAGCAAAAAGTGATCCCGGCATTTCAGCGAGCGAACATTAAGGTGAGCAATCTTTACGTTGTTGATGTTTCTGGTATTTGCCTTCACTGAGCAGCTAAAGGAACCATTCGGACCAGGATTGAGTTCTATGTCGAAGATCAGCTTGAGTAGCGTTCGAAAAGTCAATGTAAAGTTACAATACAATGCACGTGTACGCTGTGTTCTAACCTTTGCGATCACAAGCAAGCGTTGTCCACCATATTGTTGTTGATTGTCGAATGAAATAGGAATTGGACTTGAAGCTGTTCTTCTCCAGCGAAATCCCAAAAAAATCAGTGGTAGATGAAGGGCAGCTTGTAGTGCTATGAACTGGTAATAGAGAGACGTTAATTGAAGCAGTAACAAGGAAGAATATTGCCCCGATGAAGAGAGCACGTTTTACCTTCCTGAAACATACTTGCAACCTTTTCCTCGCCATGCCTTTACTTTCCTATAATCATCACAAAAATGAATCGTTAGGAACTCTGCCGGCCTGTATCTATGTCACACAGAAGTTTTTAGAGGTTCACA
>CALNXJ010000036.1:1650000-1662500 GCA_942486045.1 Pocillopora meandrina
ACTTGTGATTTTCCCAAAAGAATTTTCATATGAAGTTTTTTGGCTTTAAAAAATATGTTTTCAACACACATTGCAGCTCTTCTATCTGATCATCTTAATTCAGATTTACAAATATCACTATAATGAACACTAACAAGTCTCTCTTTATTTTCTGGTTTTTGACCAAGGAATATACCAGGATATGCTAATTCTTCAGAATGCTGATCTCTGAATATACTCAGGGGTTTGTTTCCTTCACCTGGTGCAACACTTAAAATGTATTTTGTTTCACCATCTTCAATGAAATCTGTCTTTGTTAACATGGTGTCAGTAACTCCAGCAGGTATTTCTGCTTCATCTTCACTCCACTCATCTTCACTCTCAAGGATTTCATTACAGTTGGTATCAGTTTGAATATTACAACTGCTGCCTTTATCAATATTTTGTAATAATAGCTGGTTTTTATCTTCAATATTACTGTCATCTATTAAACAATTGTCAATACATTGCATTCCCCAGTTTTGATTCAGTGTTATTCCTTCCTGCCTGTACAGGCTGCTGTTACTTATGAGCCAATTGGCTGCTTGGACAACTTTATATGGTCTTACGTCGAGAGACAATGCTGAACTTTTATACTGTAATCTTCTCTTTAAATTTACCTTAATTGTACCAGTTTCACTGGGTAGCCTTGGCAACATATTAACAGTATCAGAGACTTCAGCTGGTACATTTACAACATTTCCATGGATTTTGAACTGCCTTCCTCTTGGTGCTTGCATTAGTTTTTGAAATGCGAGTATTGGAGCGAGAAGTCTACATTCTAATTCATTGAGGTCAAAAAACTCTGGTTTTTACTGGAAATTGCATTCCATATAGAAGAGCAACAGGTGGAACTTTATTCTTCACCAAATAACTGCGGCATGTTTTACACAACCACTCTTGGTTGTTGACACTTTTTCTTTGATGTAAATATCTTTCAGCAGCAGGATTTGAATTGGTTAGTTTATCAGCTGGAGAAACACTGTGTTTATACCATAACTGGTCACAACAGCTACAAGCATATAATGGGCCATGGGACACAATGTCATGAAACTTTGATATCAAATTTTCCATCTTTTTTCTCTTTGCTTCTGAAGTGTTCATTCCTTTGTTATATTCACTCTGACATTCAGTATTTTGATTCCTCTCACAACTTGTTAATTGGCATTTAAGACTTTCACTGGTCTTAACCCTTTTCCTGTATTTCTTCATATAAGCATCACGTTTTCTTTTTGGACTGCTGTTCCGTGGTTGTTCAAAAAGAACATCTTGTTCTGTTGACCTTAATGTACTGTGTTGATTTTCTAATGCATCAAAACCACATGTCACTGCTGCGGTTGATATATAATGCAATTCATCCAAATGACCTAAATATATTGTTGTTGGTGGATGTTGTGCTAAATAATGTGGCTCTATCAAAGTTTCCCCAGCAAAATTTTCATGAGATTCTATGATATGAATTGCTACATTTTGACAGTCTGCAACTGCTTGTACAATCAGTGCATTGCACCATGTACCTTGCATTGACATATTATTTATATATTCATTCCATGAATTCTCAGTATTGCTTTCAATAAAACGTTCTGGGTTATTGCAAAGGTATTGAACACCAGCTTGTCTAATGAGTAAGTGATGATTGGGATCACCATATAACTGATGAGAAACTGCTTGGAAAAAACAGTTGCCATCACCACCAACATCAACAGGTCTCATTCCAGCTGACGTAATCGCAAGTTTAACAACATAGTGGAACCAACTGACAATAAAGTTCGACTGTTTAAATTTTGTCGAGGGCCTGGATTTAACTCAATATCACCAGATGTCAAAAGCTTCATTCTTGAGACACAGTGTCTTTTGGTACTGCTGGTTGATTTTGTTATTTTGTGATTATTTTAGCAAGAACTAGTTATTCTTTTGTTATTTTGCAAAAGTTTGCTTGCTGTCAAACTTTTTAGTTTTAAAAAGTTACTGAAAAAACATTCACATTTTTGCAGATATGTTACATACCATAACTTATAGTAAGTCACTAAGCCATACGATCTGGACGATTTAGGAGTATATTTTCTAAGAATACACTTCAGCTTGCACCTAACTTTTCTCTTTTTCATAGATCTCATAATCTTTTTCGGTAATCTAGACGGCTCTTGGTCTCTACTTCGTTTCACTTGTTTAACTAGTTTTGAATGGCCACGAAATTCTTTCACACAAGATGGCGGCAAGGCCACAGCAACGTTCATCATTGCACGGAAAGTTTTGCTTAAACTTTTCCTCAGTTAATAGTTATAAACAAAACTACTAGTTCTGATATCAAGGCTAGGTTCGCTAAAAATTATCTTTAGATAATAGCTGTTGAGATGATTACTAGTTCTTAAACAAATTTGTGCGTATAAACTGTCCACAGCTTTCGCAGACGTTCGGGCAATGATGGATGTTTTCGCCTCAGAAGCAGCAGAGCTTATGACAAAATCTCCCAAACAGGGCTTGTTTATTGCCTCAGCGGGCTTTGTAATCCCCAAAAGGGACTCAATAATCCCCCAATGGAGCTCAATAATCCCCAAACGGGGCTCAATAATCCCCAAACGGGGCTCCATAATTCCCTTGAAGGGCCTTTGTTTCCCCATATGGGGCTGATAAAACTTTAACATTTGTGTCTTCGCAAGCACAGGAGTAACTTTATGGCGCCGAGCTGTGCATAGATCGACAGCTTGAAAGCTTGAAAGCATCTGTCAAAGCCATTTATTTGGCCAGGTTGACCCGTACTTCGAAAGCTGTGACATATCGAGACAACACCTTTTAATAAATTCATGACAAACTTAAGAAAATGAAAAAAGCTCACTCACGTACCTTGCTTTCCAATGTCCAAACCGTGCACCCAAAGCAACGAAGACAAAACACAAATATTCTTTGTTCTCTAAGCGGTGTGTTGCCTTCTTTCCCACATGATCGTTGACGCAAATGCCGACTCATTTCCTCGAATTCTATTGGTTCCGAATGTTGTTTTGAATTCGTAATTTTCTCACAACCAATGGTAAGGGTTACGATAATTCACGATTACGTGACGACATTCATCGTGGTTCACGACAGATTCACGACAAATGGTTACGCTTTACCTGTTTTTCATGTAATTCATCACAAAATGGACTTTGAATGAAAATCTCAGTCAAACCTCTATAAAACATTTTCACATTTGTAGTATATGAAGTAGTGATCGAAATTTCTACAGCTCTGTATAGTGTCTGCATTTGCATATGCAAATAGCAGACACAAAAATTGGACGGATAAATTAATGATAGATATAAAGTGTTGACAGCATGACAAGTTGAATCTCTTTGTAATCGATAGAGCATACCTAATCTTTTGCCAGCCTTAGATAAATGTACTGAATGTGGGGAGCCCAAGAAATAGTCTCATCAGATATAATACCAGGATTAGTGAACTTGTTTACCCGTTTCAAACTTTGTCCATGAAAAGTAATATCAGTCTTTATGTTTGGACAGGTTAGGATGAGTTCCAAATAGCATGGCTTCAGTCTTGGTGGTATTAAGAAACAAGCTGTACACTTGAAGCCATTCACCCAATGTATTCAGGTCCTGATTCAGATTGTCTTCGATGACTTTAGAGTTAGATCCAGCACAAAACAGAACGGTATCATCTGTGTACATAAGCACATTACAAATCTTGATGCAGAGAGGCAAATCGTTCATATGAATAACAGAGATTAGAGGGCCCAATATGGAACCTTGTGAAACACCAGATGTTATGTGTAGAGGATCAGACGAGGCACCACCGATGCCAACAACTTGGGTGCGGCCAGACAGATAGTTTTTGAACCAGTTTAGCTCTTTGCCTTATTCCAAGAAAGAGCAGTTTCCTCAACAAAATAGAATGATCTATTGTATCGAATGCCTTACACAAGTCCACAAAAACTGCACATCAGTTGCCGAAGAAGAGACAATTGCATCCTATTGACCTCAATGAAATGTGTTCCTTGCTCAACTTGGCTTCTGTATGCGGCTAGTGTGCCACAAACAGAACCATAAGTGCTTTTAGAAAACATATTTGAAGTCTCTGAAATATAAAAATTGACACCTATCAATTTCTGTGAAGGTATATTGCCTTTGAGTTGTGACTTTCCACTTGCATTCTGCTATATGTTTTTTTTCTAAGACCCACCTCTCTCCACCCCCATTCCTATCAGAGGCAGTGTGGGTCACAAGCCATACAACTGAATTTAAGGTGGCTCTGAACCCCATGTACAATTCTTTTTAAAAATTTTTTTAAATATTTCTCCAGGTCAACCAAAAGTACTGTGATATTGAAAACAAAAACTTTTGCTCTGTATAATTTTTAAGTTATTGTTACGCCATTCAACACAGCAGAAATCCGATCCGATCCTCTTATGGTCCGCTGCCCTTCGTAGTTGTCAGCGGCTTTGACTAGACTTCATGTTACTACATCTCCTTTCTTTTTAAACACAGATACATATAAACAGTCCTAAGAGTTCTTAAGAACAGTTTCTAGCATTCCTCGATGTATCTTTGTGGTCTTTTGATTGCTCCTCTTGGCCTGAGACGATTCAACCACACTTCCATCTGTGAAGGCTTGTACTCTACGGTCTGGTTCCCAGGGGTAGGCAGGTGTTCAGATGCTTCTTTGATTGCATCAGATATGACAGGAAAGTCTGGTATTGGACTGTCTTGAATCGCAGCAAAGGTAGTAGGTAGGTCTGTTACTGGGCCATATCTTACAAATGGTTCAGGGTGGTCATGGCTTGTAAAGGAAAGTGAGGGATGAGGACTATCCTTAGGAACTCTTTGAGTCATTGTCCTGTTTCTCTGCACTTTGCCATGTGGGGTCAGAATAACTACAGATCTTGGACATTCATGTGGCTTGATCACAGTTCCCTCAACCTTCATATCTTGAATTCACACGCGGTCATCAGGTGACAGTTCCTCTCCTTCAACAACTCTGGGTCTGTGATCATGGTAAGACTTTATTTTGATTCGATATTCCCTCTCTTTCTTCCTTACTTGGTCATAGTCAGGGATCTGTGACAGCAGTTCATTGGGGTGACAGGGAATTCTTGAGTGTATTTTGTGGCCCATGCTGAGTTGGGCTGGTGAGTAGCCATTGTGTGTTGGAGTGTCTCTGTAAGTCATCAGAGCTAAGTATTCATCACTGCTCTTATTCATGATCATTTTAAAGAAGGAAAGAAAGATCTTTATTAAGGCTCCAAGAAGGCTTTTCAGTCCTAATTTACACAAATGCATTGGTTATTGTCTACAACAGAAAAACTACTTATCAATCGTAATTTACAAATGAATATAAAATATTATCTATCATGGTATAATGATACAATTAACTATTTGAAAAATACATTTGGAAAAGATAATCTTTCAATTTCCTTTAAAACATTGCTAGGTTATTACAATCAGTGATAGCAGTCGGCAATGAGTTCCACATAGTAACTGATCAGTACAGAAAAGATTGCTGCCTAGCAGCAGATTTGTATCACAGAATATCAAATTTGTTCATATTTCTAGTATTTTGATCGTGTACAGTAGCCTTTAGTGACAAAGCGGGAACAGAGATATCTAGGCGCTAGTCCATCAACACATTTAAACCTGAGAATGGCAACAGTATATTTCAACATACTGCTAACAGTAAGCCAATTTAAGTCCCTCAGGGCAGGTGTTATGTGTTCGAATTTTCTCGAGCCTGTGACAACTCTTGCAGCAAAATTCTGGACACTTTGCAGTTTGGAGACATTCTTCTTTGATGTACTAGACCATACAGGAGAACAATAAAACAATTGACTAAATACCAAAGCGTGGATAACATTCTCCAAAGACTTTGAGTCAAAAAGATGTTTAATTCTATTAATCTGGCATAGGCTAGCAAAACAAGATGAGACAGTGTTCGTAATATGTTCGTCAAAGCTTAGCATTACGTCCATTTCTATGCCGAGATCCCTCACTGAGTTGGATGGAGTAACTTCTTTGCCTGGTAAAGTGACATGAAAATCTTTGGGGAGTCTTAACAGCATCTGGCAATTTCTCATCACTAAGAGTTTAGTTTTATCAGGGTTGACGAGGAGAACATTATAACAGCACCACGTAGCGATCTTAGCCAGGTCTTCGTTTATCAGCTGCACCACTACGGTAGCATCTTTGACAGGAAACGACAAGTACAGCTTTGAGTCGTCAACAAATGATTCCAATGAGCCACTTTCCGGGATGGTAGGTAAATCACTTATGTATAGGTTAAAGAGGGCCAGCACCAGTATCAAGCCTTGTGGAACTCCATGAGTGATTGGGCCGATGTTTGAGGTCTCAAAACCAATCCTGACGTACTGTTGGCGCCCGGTTAGATAACTTCTAAACCATTCTAATGCAGTACGACCAATTCCAAGAGCCTGTAGTTTGGAGAGAAGTCTGCAGTGGTCAATACTGTCAAAGGCTTTTGACAAATCCAGTAGGACCACAAGGGTCAATTTCTTCGAATCCATTGCTTCTAGTGCCTTATCTGTCGTCATAACGTTTAGTGTTTTGCATGAGTGTAATTTTTTATTGCCGCTTTGGTGTTCAGTGAGGCACCTGTTGTTATTCATATAGGTGGCCAGCTGGTTCAGAGCCACTCGTTTGCACACTTTAGATGCTACAGGCAAAAGCGAGACTGGGGCAATTATTATTAGCAATCTCGTGGTCCCCTTCTTTCAATAATGGAACGACCTCAGATTTTTTCCAGGCTGATGGGAAGACTGAGGTCAATAAGGAACGGTTAACAATAACTGTAAGAATTGGAAGAATACATGGAAGAGCATCCTTAAGTACAGACATTGACACTTTATTATGACCAGGGGCTTTGTTTGACGGTAAAGACATCACAACCTTCTGAATCTCCCTACTAGACACTGGATGGAAACAAAACTTGTCCACTTCTGAGATTTCATTATCTGGAACAATGGCCAATAGAGGGGCCAGATTGTGGACGTTCAATAGGGACCTGAAAGCCTTGAAGGCCCTAGCACCCACAGAAGTGAAGAATTGATTGAACTTGTCTGCAACCTCCTCCTAGTTTCTTGTGTATACTTGCTGAGTTGTTTCCCTGTGGGGAATGCAACTTCTAATAACCTTCCACTTCTACCTGGTGTTCTGAGAGCACTGTAGTTCTTCTTGTAGGTATCCTATTTCCGCCTCTCCTAACTTAGTCTTCACTTCTTCATGTCAATCATGGTATAACTCCCAATCCAAAGGCATACCAGTGCGACAGGCATTTCTTAATAAGCCATCTCTGCTATGCATAAGCTCTTTCATTTCTGTGTCGACAAAGGAGCAGCCACGGGGTCTAATCCTCACTGGTTAAATAGGGGCGTGACTTTCAAGCACATTGAGAAAATTTGCGTTGAAGTGATCAAGCATTTCACTCGCGTCGTCAACAAGGATGGTATCATGCCATGACACTTGTTTGAGATCCTCGACAAATTTATCATGATCGTAATTCTTCTAGGATCTTATATTCACAGAGCCAGATGGAGACTTAAGTAACTTGAGTTTCAAAGAAGTATACACTAAAAAGTGATCGTTTATGTGAGATACGACCACTCCACTATCTTCTACTATATTGTTGCTGGAGGTCATGATCACATCAATAAGAGTTGACAAATTTTCAGTCACCCGCGTCGGCTCTTTAATCAACTGAGTTAAATTAACGCTGTTGCACAAATCAAGGAGGGCATTTGCTTCAGGAGAATGTGGTTTCAACGTGGAAGGAACTCCATGAAAGAATTGAAAAACACTTCAAGGAACAACTAAATTGGTTAAAGGACCAAGGGCATTACAATGCACATAGTGAAAGAGACAGGTGGATATATATTAAATCCATGTAGGCCAGAAGGACTCCTCCTTCCCTCCTTTGTGACAGCTATAGCTGAACTCTATGGTTTACATCCAAATACATGTACTATGCAAACAACCCAACATTTGTGCATTCCCCAGCCTCAACCATCTGGATCGACTGGGTAAATGGATTCATGTGTAGGCTAAGCAGTCATGCATTTGTGTGTACTTGTGCCTTCCATCACTTGTGTCCTTTAGCCCGAGTCAGAGAGTCTGAATGGGGGGTCAAAATGTCGGTTGTCGGTTAAAATTTCATTACTTTGTCGGTTGTCAGTTAAGATTTTTGACCTTTGTCGATTGTCGGTAAATCTCAGCTAATAATTAAAAATACACGTTAATTATTCACATTTATTATGCAATTTGCCCAGTTTTAAGACTTTAAACTCTAGACGAAGTGTAATACTTGTAATAATTCATTATTTGTTTTCACTTAAACCTCGTTAACGTTGTTTTTTAATTTAGCAACGTGCTCATCTACCCCACTTCTGTTTGCAAATCTAGTATACCGATAAAATTCACCAAAACTTTTATTATAGATGTGAATTTGTTTCCTGTCGACTACGGGGCATCGAAGTAAGTCAAGAGAGGTAAATTCTACAAAGAATGAAACATCCACTCTAGCCCCTGGGATACCTAATTTTAATTTGTAAGCTACGGAAGTCTTTTTTCCAAGACGTCCACAAAAACTCACTACACTTATTATACAACGGCTCTCGTGGCTTTTCTGCGAGGTTTCTTTTTTTTTTTTTTTTTGCCCAAAAATTTGGTTGTCATACGTATCAATCTGCACCGTGAAATGGATTTTTTAACTGTTAGTACCTCTTACATGTCGAGACTGAGTCGTATTCTAGGCCTGGCTTCAGAGCCGTGCCGTCACTTGCTAAAGCTACTGGGATGGCGCGAACCTTCTCGTTATCAATAATCGCATGTAGATCTGCTTTTGGATGTTGACACAGGGAATGGAGTGACTGCAAATGGGGCTTAATCATTCCACTTTCTGTTGTGTAGCCTGATTGGCATCGTTTTGTCGCGTTTAAGGAGGGGCCACACAAGTTAAAATCCGCGAACGATTTGAATTCTTTTTCTCCGCCTCTCCCTGTTCCGAAGAAGCCTGGCCCTCGGACGAACTTTCTTGTTCTCTCACCTCCAAGGTATTTGATGGTCAAGAAAAATTCACATACCTCGTCATCCCATTTAAAGCCAGACGCAGTTTTGGGATCAGTCAATGCAAACAACATTGTATCATTGAGGAACTTGTAATAAATGCAACTTTCTGGTATCTTCCCATCTTCAATGAGCTTGTTGAGTTTCACAGCCAGTGGATGAGCGTCATTTAGAGAGCTGGTAGATAGGGAAAGAAAAAAAAGTGTAACAAATTGTAGGAAAGCTTGAGACTGAAAACATAGGGATGGAGCGCAAGCAGAAACACTTACATAGGGCATGATATAAACTCGGAATCTTCACTCTCAGTTTCACTCCCAGCGGAACTTGCATCTGTATCATTATCTGAAACTACGGGGGCATCATAATTTGGATTGTCCTCCTTGACGCTGATGTCCAGTACAGATCCCTGAGGGCCAGCTAAACAGCCTTTGTCGTAATCAGAGTCCAAGGCATCTGGGAATAACTCGTCTTTATATTCACTAACAAGCCGAAGTATACTAAAATTAGGCTCCATTTTATTGGCAAATCAAACGATATGATCTGTAATGAAGTAATAACCAAAATAACATTTATTGGCTTACGTGTCTCTTGCACTGGGGTAAACAAACCGAACAATTTGTACATTTCAAGGTCATTTAATCTATGGAGCTATACGCACAACGCCAGTTTATCGCGACTCTAACTTTATGACGTTGAAAGCTCTTGATTTGTTCATCACACAAGCAACTGAAATGAAATTACTTCTCTGCCAATGTGGCATCTGCGCCGTCAAAGTCCTCTTTGCTCATGTCTGCCTCATTGTTAGCAATATATCCTGCCTTTTGTTTGGATGATATCGAGTTACTGGCTTTCATCAGAAATGCATCCATGCGACCTTGACTCTTAAGAGTGGCATCATTCTTGTTCTTTCTGCTTAGATACTTGTTGAAGTGGTCTGTAATTATTTAAGTATTTAGTTTAGATATCACGAATTTCCATGCTCTAAGCATCCCTCTCTCGGTTTCCAGCCGCTTTTAACCTTTCAGTATTAAAAAAAGTCGTCTCGTTGACGTTTTTCAATAAGTGCTCCCATTGTAATTCTTTGATGATGATTATTCGTCTCTTATCTCTCTAAGTTTAGCTACTTTTCGTCAATTGTGGATGAGTAATTTCATAAATTTTATAAAAATTAACGCTAAAAAGTCACGTTTCGACCTCTATGAGGTCATTTTCAAGTGTGAAAAAAAATACAAAATATATATTAAAATAGTTAAAGGACTTAACAGGCAAGACTGTCACGAACGCTAATTTATCATGTCTGATAAAATATGTAAAGATAAGTGATCATTACTTACTCGCTTTGAAGTAGCTGACTTTTCCATTAAATGTCCTGTCTGTGTGACGACAAGCATAGCTTTTTGAACATATGCCACACTTGATTTGCACTTCGCTTAGTGCAACACTGCCATTCATATCCTTCAGAGCTGAAAAAAAAATCCGATGCTTCAGTTTCTTTTGAATTGTCCCTAGGTTTTGCCCTGCCCCTACAATGAGAAACCCATAAACTCTATTACTATCATTATCACTTTGGAGGGTATTGAGAAAAAAAAAACTGAAAAAAAAAAAAAAAAAAAAAACTTGACAGCGAGCGTTTATAACTTGAATGCCGGGCTCTTATTTTCGCACAATGAAAATACCAATGCTAAAAGCTAGCCAGCTTTGGTTGATACCAAAGCTGGCTAAAAATTACAAAATCTTCCCCTATGTGTGTTGTGAAGAATCGTAAAAGACGTGAAAGAAAAAATGGATTAACTTATTTGTAAGTATTGCAAGTAATTGTGCAATTGCAAGACTGACAGTTTGGCATAATTGGTTAAACAGAGTTTGTTTTTCTTGAATCCGCAAAACTTAGATGCACTTCGCTATCGGCCATGGAATCAGCATCTAACTTTTTAAGATCTTCTTCCCTACCTGAGAAGATTGAGAATTTACAAATTTTTTGTTGTTTTCTGTGTTTTCAGCCATGATTTGGGCTTTAAAAATAGCTCCACGGTTTCTTTTACCAACGCTACAAGAAGACGGCGCGAAGATTGGTTGTCTTGGTTTATTTTTAAAAATACATTTTAGCCCGGCGAATTCTTTTTTTTAGCACGCAAAATGCGCCACAATGCCCATCAAAGTGATAATAATACAGTTTTTAGCCGGAATTTAAAAGAAACTATCTTTGCATAGCGAATGCACCAAGTGAGCGTTTTTCGTTGTATAAACAAGGCAGTGTTTATAAACTAGGAATACCGCAGAATTTCCAAAGTAGCGAAATTTATGACTTGAAAATCAGGTAAACGAACTACAAGTGCTAATTCAGCCCTACCATCCTGAAACTTTTGAAGGTCTCCTTGTTGCCTTTCGTTTCTCTCGATGTCACCTCCTTCAGTCATGATCCTCTTTGCCAGATTTTCATCTTCTTTTGCTTCTTCTTGTGATTTCCGTTTCCTTCTCACTTTTGACTCGTCACCTTTCTTCTCAGTGTCGTTCATTGACTTCTGCTTGCTTTTATCAGATGTAGCCGGCGCCTTCAGCAACACTACTGGCTTTCTGGTCCAGTTTGTGACCTCTTGGATAATGTGTACTAAAATATTAAATACCGTGTGTTTTAAGTTTTCTCTTTAGTAGGCTTTTGAGAAACTTACACAGTTCTTATCAGCAAATGCTCGTCAAGGTGTATAAAACGTGCACATCGAGCGAAATCTCTCGTGCGTAGCTTCCCTCGAGGAGAGAATTGAATATTATTTGAACGTCTGGTTTTCAGAAACGAATAAATTTAAGGGCGTGTATAAATAAACGGGGTCTTTAATATGTTAAGCTACACTGTTGTTCATTCACCAATTAATCAGAAAGAAGCTTATAAACTGATTTACTCGCTACTTCTTTGTAGAGATTTTTCTTCTCAATTTTCGCATTCAAATGGACGGTGAAAAAGAAAAAAAAAATATTCCGCTCCACAAAACAACAAACAAAAAACGGTGGAACAAGAATTTAACCACGTTAATATTTGAACTTAATATTTAACTACAGAACCAAAGTGATTCATCAAACTCCGCTGCATGCGTTCCACACTTACCATTGAGCTCGCTGCTACTTTCATCCGATATTAAATTTGAAAGTTCAAGCTGCCATTGCCCATCCGTCACAATTGCAAAATTTTCGCATTCGCCCACAGGCGATTTCGCCAGGCGAAATAACTTTAACGAAAATCCGCCAATTCCATATTGATGTGCCTGCTCCTTTAGTCCTAAAAACTCCGTAAGATGGTTTTTTTAGTTCGTTTTTAGTACTGGGACCCTGCTTCGATGACGTTCGATGGCTACTTCTTCACCTTTTTGAAAAAAACTCACGATGACTTTAGCAATCCCAGTCATGACCCGACCGCATGAACAAACA